>JAEMTY010000196.1:0-27615 GCA_020423425.1 Chrysopa pallens
ATTTATTTAATAAGTTGATTTATTATTGTGGTTAAGATAAACAACATCAGAAATTAATATTGGTAAATTGGTATTAGAAATAAAAATTTGTAGCGGAATTATTAGATAAAAAAATATTAATTAATTAATGATTAAATAAATATAAGAAATATTGGAAGAATTTGTAATCATAAAATTTATGGTTATTGATAAAAGAATTATTTATGGTTTCATAATAAGTTGATTTATTATTGTGGTTAAGATAAACAACATCAGAAATTAGTGGTAATTATGTGATGGTATATGTCAAATTATTTGATAAAAAATAATATTGTACAAGATATTGGTATTAGAAATAAAAATTTGTAGCAGAATTATTTGATAAAAAAATATTTATTAATTAATGATTAAATAAATATAAGAAATATTGGAAGAATTTGTAATCATAAAATTTATGGTTATTGATAAAAGAATTATTTATGGTTTCATAATAAGTTGATTTATTATTGTGGTTAAGATAAACAACATCGGAAATTAGTGGTAATTATGTGATGGGGATAAATTATTTAGATTATTTATTTTTATACCAATAAATAATCGATTGATTCACTGAAAAATTTATTATTGTTTCACAAAAAAAAAACAATTGTGGAAATAAGTTTCAGTTTATTTTAACAATAAAAATAAAAATAAAAAAGAAAAATGTCAGCAAAATTGAATGCATGTAATGTGTTGAAACCGTTTGGAAAAATTCAAGATTTGGAATTAAATAAAGAGTATTTAATTGAGATTATTCAATCATACAAAACTAAGTTTGGTAATAAATGGGTATTAGAATTGGAAGATTTGTTAATTGTTTTACCCAATCGATATCAAAAATTAAGAAGTGAAGATATTGATTTTATTAAGGGAACATCTGAACACCTATATTTAATTGTTAAAGGAAAAAATAAGTATAAATCATATGATATTGAATTTGTTTCAAAAGAATTAATTGATAAAGAACAACAACAACAAGCATAAGAGGAAAAAAATGATAATCGAACGAAAATATTGGTTAAATTCAGTGCGATCAATTGGTGTAGGAATTGATCCAGTGCTATGGAAGAAAAGATAAGTTTTTCATCGAGAAATTATTCAATTTTAATGGATGAAAGACAATGGTATTTATTTTTGGAACTTCAACCATATGTAATGCTTTTCATTCAAACTACACAAATGGACATTGAAGAATATATAAATTTAGATGTAAGTGGAATAATGATAACACTTTGTAAAAAAAATAATGTTAAAGTAATGATAATTGATAAAAAAATAATTTATTCTATTAAAACAATAATTGAAATATTTAATATGAGTAGAATGTTATCTACCATTTTTGATCAATTGATTCAAGTAGACATAAAAAATATTATTAAAAAAATTAATGCATACACAGAGCGAATGCTAAATAGACGTCCTAGTACACATTATGAAATTGAGTATACACTTGAAATGATTGGTCAATCATGGGGTCAATTAGTTTTTATAATTTTAAAAGAAATGTTTTATTTTTATCCAAATAAATTTATAATATAATTAATGTATAAAGAAAATATGATTAAAAAAATTTTTTACTAGATTAAAATGTTTTTCTTAATTTATTTTATCCTACAAATTAGCATACATAATCATTTTTAAATGATAAAAAAATAAAACTTATACACACACATGTAGTGAAAATTTTGTGTGAATTCAGCAAAATAAACAAAAAAAGAGATAATAGACACAAATACTATAGAATTTTGCTGAATTCTGCAATAAAAAAGGTTAAATACGTAAATGAGGGTCATACTTTTCATGATATTTAAAATCAGAGAAAATGCAATTTGTGTTGGTAGTAGTTGAAAACGGGTTGAAATTATGACAAATAAAATTTATATTAATTTCTATTATAAAATTAGTTTTCCATTGTTCTATATATTTCTAAAAAATAACAATGTAAGTGTAGTAAGTGCATTATTGGATAATGTGAATCCAATTCAACAAAACATTCACCATTCTGAAGTTCAGGCAATAACTAATCATGGCTCAATCCAAAAAATCTATAATAATTTTTATAACTCGAAAAACGAAACTGATGTAATTAGTGTAAGGGATACTTTAGAAAAAAAATTAGGTGTAGATTTTTTCACTAATAATTTTACAAGAAATGGTGATCAAATTGATACATTAAGAAAATTAATTGATATCTTAAAACCTGTTAAGATAATGGAAAACAATACTGAATATGTGTTGAATGAATTAAAACGTAAAAAACGTAGTATTAATGAAAAGATTGAAATTCAACATCATATAAAAAATGTTTTAAATTTTAACACACAAATTTTACAAATATTAAATTTGGAAATTCGTAAACTATATGGTCTCAACTATATTGAAAACATAAATTTTTTTGATATAAATTTTGATGATGGATCAATATTCATACATGATTCAAATGTTTCTGAAACTTTTACAACTTCATTTGTTGGAACACTGAAAACTAACACTTTGAAGAGAGTTCAGTACCTGAAATGTTTGTGGAACAAGGAAATGGATTACTTAGAAAAATTCAACATAGTAAGAAAAATCAAATAAATTTTATATTGTATTTTATTGTAATTTTTTTTAAAAAATATTAATTAAATTAAAATTAAAATTAAAATTTTTTTTATAAACATATATAATTTTGTGTGATAATGTAGGTAGTGGAAAAAAATTTATTATTTTAAAATTTTAACAAACAATTGAAAATAAATTGTATCCTCTTTCGTCATTAAGTTTTTTCTAACAGTTTCAAATGATAAATTGAAATCACATCGATTATTTGATTTCAACACACATTGAAATGTGGTTTTAAAATCTTCCACACAAAAAACAGTTTCTACCCCGATTTTATTGTTTAGAAAGATGGGTATGACTCTAAATCTTATATCAAATACATCTTTGTAATACACTAAAGCTATTAAATTTTCACCGTAGTGAAAAAATAATAAATTTTTCTTATTATCTACATTATCTTTATATTTAATAAAAAATTCTAAGTCTATAGTCAAGTCTTTTTGCACTATTGTGTTAATACCGTGTGCCATTGACAAATGTAAAATGTAATCGTTTATATTATACATTTTACGATGACATGACGGTAACATGCACTCATTAAATAGTTTGTCCACACACTTTTGTTCATGGTCACGTACTTCTTTAATCTTTAATACAGTTTCACACATAGTATTTGAACATACCACTGAATTATCTAACATCCTCTCCAGTGTATAATTTCGCATTGTGCCCATATATTCACGACATTGTGGACACCTTTTTACATTACAACACCATTTGTATCATCTTCACTCGGTAAGAGCATCATGTAACATGATGCACAGACTGAATGATCCGAAACACATCTATATATGAATGAATTGTATATTTCACGACATATTGGACATCGGAAAAGGTCCATAAGCTGTATTTAAAAAAAACATAACATCATATATCTGTGTGTATATTTTTTTTCTTTTTTTAAGAATTATTTTCATCATTGTCATTTGTATCGATATCTATTACTTCTTCTTGTTCTTCCATTCGATCAGTAAAATTAAGAAAAAAGAGTGTCTGATAGGATATTACATCAAATTGGTAGAATTCAAAAGATTTCTGTAGAGCATTTAAAAATCCTCCTTTTGATCGACGTGCACTCATGTGGATATTTGTCTTGGATGAAATTTAGTAAAGTATCATATGTCTCCAATAACATTTGAATTTTTTCAGATATAATTTTTTTTATTGAGTCAACATCGTCTCGTGTATCATATACTTTTGGCTCAACCAAAAGTCGTTGACTTGGATTATATCTTGAAAATTGAATTTGCATGGATATAGAATTTTCAATAAATACCTTTATTGGATCCATTTTTTAGTATACTGCACACACACAAAAAAACTTTACAAAGAAAAAAAATTTACAAAAGATATGTAAAAAAAAAATGATGCAAAAATATATCGTTCTAAATAAACTTATTTTTAGAATGAAATGAATGTTTTTAGCATTGGTCACAGCATTATATAGTCTGACAAAATGGAAAAAATAACGATAAATCAAAAAATCATTATCAAATTGTATATCCTCTTAGAAAAAAAAAAAAATTCCTTTTTATAATTCTTTTCTTACATGTTTTTAAGGAAAAAAAACCGTTGGACCACCAAATCCTTATCAATTTAGCCACAAGTTTTTTTTTTTTCCATACTTAAGTAATTATTATATATTTTTGATTTTTATTTAAAGGATGTTGATAAAAATAAAAAGGCAGTAATTGGATATAAGATTATATTTTCTAGAAAAAAAAATTACAATGTTTTTTAAATTCTTTTTACATCATTTGTAAGGGGACAATATTCGACAATGCGATCATGTAAAATTAAACAATATGCACTTGTATTAGCTTTAATGTTAGCATTACATTTGAATTCAATCTTAACATCTATCAGTCCAGCTTTGATTTCATCCACTTGATGTGCACAATCCAATACAATAATTGGTGCCATTTGTTTGAATTGAGTGGGTGTTAAGAGTGGTTGATTACAAGTTCCATAATATGATTCTTGAAATTTTGAATACATATCGTAGAGTAGAGCATAACGATTATTTTGAAAATCAATATTCAAATCATCATAGGGAAATGCTTCAGAGTTTAAAAACACTTTTATATCAGTCACTTCACCATGATCAAATTGACTTGCGTCCTTGCCTTTTATGTTATTTCGATCGGTTTGTAGAGCAAAGATAACATAGCGAGCTTTTTCCAATTGAGTTGATGATTTGACAGCCCATACTTGATGTGTTGTAGTGGGTAGGATGGGATACACATACATGTTCCAACTGCGAAAGCTCATCTGAATTGATTTTCCACTATTAATAAATTTATACAATATTAATTTCTGCTCATCCTTAAGTTGAACATGTGGAACTCGCCATTGAAGTTTTGTTATTTCAAATTTCATATCATCAGTTTCTGATATAATTGCATTTAAATCATTGCGGGCACGATTTAAAATTAATTCATGTTTAACGTGTGGAATAATTTTTGTATAATCCTCAGCAAAGCCAAGAATTTTCTTTAATGGTATACAAACATTAATGTTTCCATCAGCAAAATGAATGTTATTTTGAGGACACCAACCAGCGTTTAGCAACATTTTGATTAAGTGATATATAATTTTTTAATGTTAAAGTATGACCAACGTTACGAACACGATCCACCTCAATACCATTTATTTCATAGCGTATGTCATCAAATAAATAAGCAGGATAATTATTTACTAATTTGGCAGTTGTTGATAATGTGTTATTTGATGTTTTAACAGTCCCTTCAATATATAGAAAGCTGTCACAAAATAGAATATTTAAATTTTGATTTTGAACACAAATTCTAATTTCATCATTATTATTGAATGATGATAAAAATGGTGAATAACTATGGTATTCAATTTTTGTAATACTATCATCAAAGTGAATACCATCAGAAATATTAAGAATTTCATTAGCCATTTTTTAAGGTAAATCCTAAACTTTTTAAATAGTTTCTATTTTCTGTTGTTAATTTTCTAATGCTTCGCCCACCACAACCTTGTCCCACTTTGACTGTTGATGATGATGATGATGATGATTTTATGTTAACTGTTGGTGTGTTTTGATATGTTTGTCTTCTTTTTTTATTAAATGTTATCATCGCATAGATGTAATCGAATAATAATATTTTCACCACGAAAGTCCACCAAGGAGCCTGTTTGGTCAGTAATTTTAATGGTGAGTGATGTTAGCTTCTTCACGTTCACAGGTAAATAAATGACATTTCGTGGCACTTCAACTATTTTATAGCCGGGCTCAACCAATGGATAGAATTCATGTAATGTATGAACTAACTTATCATTCATGTAGGCTCCCGTTGTAATATTGCTCTCTATACGTATAACATCTACTTTATTAATATTTACAGGTAGATCTGATGAATGTAATTGATTGGGTGGTAATGCACGCTTACTGAAACCCAACAATGGTGCAATTGAATTGGGCTTATCAAAATAAAGTACAGCATTACATATTATTTCACATTGTAATGTATTGTTGTTTGGTTGAATTGACAATGTAATTATCTTATCATGATCCTTATTAAACTTTTGAAGAGACTGTTGCACATATTCATTAATATCACGAGCTTCATACGTACCAACAGGTAGCTCAATAACATGTTCACCACCAATATGAATTAGGTTGTTGGTCTTATCAACGTTGGGTATACTATTATATGTTTGAAAAGTAGTTAATCCACATTTGTACACTTTTGAGCCAAGATCAATTGGTGGAAAATAATCAACAGTGATAATACTACTGTTCCCACTAACGGTTAATGTATACGATGGCATGGTAAAAGAAGAAATGAAAAAAAATTGTATGTACAATGTGTTTTTATTTTGAGGGTGGGTATAACATAGAAATACACAAAAAAAAAATATAATCATAAAAATTTATTACTATTTGATGATAAAAATTGAATACATAAATGACCACAATTATCAGTATTGAAATTTTGATATCTTGTATAATTATAATTTATAGTAAATCCACGTAAATATTTAATAAGCTCTAGCGGTGGTGGTAAATTTCCAAAGCTATCAAAATATTCCACTTTTGTACCATTCTTTTTGAAGCTGACCCAGTGTGTACCTCCATGGTGTGAATCATCCAAATTAATAATTGCACATTCATTTTTTCTCGGTCTGTTTGGTAAATTATCACGCATAAACACACCACGAAAAATTTTTACAATATTTATATAAATCTATTTCATTTAATGCACGTTTGGGTAGCTTCTCCATTATTAGTTTTTTGAATTCTTCAAGTATAAGCCCAATCCCGATTTGTAGGGTCGTAAAAATAATCCATTACCATTCTTTAGAGCAATTTCCTCCATTGACTTGTTGTGCCGTTAATTTTCAGCAAGTTGTTTTTTAGCATTACTTGCATCTGTGATTGCTTTTGCTACACCAGCAGTACCACCGGCTAATGAACCGATTGCTGAGAGACCGGCAAATAAGGGCAATAAAAATGGTAGTGCACCACCAACTTTAGGAATTGGAATAATTCGTGGTGTTCGCACTCGTTTCCTTTTAATAACTTTTTTTGCAGCAATAACAGCAACTTTAATTGCATCATTTATTGTAGGTGGATTTGTTTTCTTTAAAGCATCTCGAGCACTTTTTACAGCCGCTCGAAATGCGATAGGTTTAATTTTTCTCTTCATTTTTTTGTTGTTGTTCCTCTTCTTCTTCTTATCTGTTTTAGCATAACCCATTCCTAATTTAACTTTTGCTTTCATTGCATTTGTAACGGCCCAAGCAAATGCTTTTTCTTTTAAACTAGCATCCGTTGATTTGACTCGACTCCACGCTTTATCAGCTAATAATAAATCAGCTTTATGACGATCACTTAAATTGTTCAATTGAGCATATGCAATATCATGCTTTTTACATGCGTCATCTAATTGATTAATTCCTTTATCACCTCTCACCAATCGCTTATTTAAATCAGTTCCAGGACCACAAAACTGATAGCCGGGTAAATGTAACTCAAATGGTAGAGAATTAATAATTGAATTAACAAGTCCTCGTCCACGTCGAACTACTCTCCGTGTTGTTGAATACTGTCGACTAACGTTTCTATTATGCAAATACATATTTTTATATTAATTTTTTATTGTTTTTTTTTTTGATAAATTGAAGAACTCTCTCTCACACACACACACACACACACATACACATATATATATATAGAGAAAATAATTTTGACTTAGTATTTTGTTTTTTTTGTTTTAAATTTTTCAACTACAGCGGCGCTAGCTGTCACCATTAATGGTAGATGCAAGCTGCCAGCTGCCAGCTGCTAGCTGCTAGCTGTGAAAAAAATGTATATATATTGCATATGTTTAGGTGGTATACATGTATATGTATGTTTGTATTAGTAAAGAATGCGTTTTATAAAACAAAATGTTGTGTTACCAATCCGAAATGCAGATTTTTTACACGAAACAAAGAGTGTGAAAAAACATGGAGAATTGCTACCAAATAGTATAAGAGGAATTGTATGTGGTCCTTCTAATTCGGGTAATGAAAGAGACAGAGAGAGAAAGAGAGAGAGATAGAGTTTTTAAACAATTAAAAAAAAAGTTTTTTATTATTTCCATTGTTGTAGGCAAAACAAATGTCATCATAAGTTTATTAGAACACCCGAATGGTTTAAAATTTGAGAACATCTATGTATATTCCAAGTCTCTTTGTCAGCCAAAATATCAATATTAAAAAAAAATATTAGAAAGTATTAAGGGTGTAGGTTATTATGAATTTTCCAATAACTGTGATGTTTTACCACCAGAAGAAGCACGCAAGAATTCAATATTTATTTTTGATGATGTAGCTTGTGATAAACAAGATAATATTCGATCATATTTTTGTATGGGACGACATAATGATATTGATTGCTTCTATTTATGTCAATCATATACAAAAATTCAAAAACATCTAATCAGAGACAACTGTAATTTTTTAGTGTTGTTCAAACAGGATGATCTTAATCTAAAACATATATTTAATGATCATGTTAATACTGATATGTCATTTGATACATTTAAAAGTATGTGCGGTGAGTGTTGGAAAGAAAAATATGGATTTTTAGTAATTGTCAAGGATTGTGAAATGTATAAAGGACGTTATCGTATTAGATTTGATACTTTTGTAGAAATTGAATAAAATCACTCATCATCATCATCATCATCATCATTATCATCAACACTGTTGAACGGGTAACATCACATCTCCGTTCATAACGGATCCGTTAATAAATAACAGCTAACCGTTAAAAATAATAGATAACAGCTCTTTCCTAACCCTCCCCCCCCACACACACACACAATAATAATAATGGATGAAGTGGTCACAAAAGATATAATTAAAGCAGCAAAATCAATTCGAGAAAAGTATAGACAAATTAAGAGTGGAAAAATTGAATCTAATCTTTTACTTCAAACAAATTTAAAGCCACTTACAGAGCCCCTCAAAGAAATTGTAACGGAAATTAAACAGAAAAAATATCCAAACACAAAAAGTGAAATTACAACACCAACATCATATAAAAGAGAAATTTCAACACCCTTTTCACATAAATCGGTAGTAAAAGAATCAACACCACCGTTAAAACTTGATTCTGAAAACGATGAAGTTTTTGAAACCACACCCGTTCGTCGAGACTCAGCTCAAGTTGCAGCTAGAAGGTTGATGAGTCAGCCTAAAGCTCAAGGATATGTAGACCTTGAAAATTTTTTTTCTTCAAGTGAAGAATTTGGTGATATAGCAAGTGAATACCTAAAACGTACACTCACCACCAACAACACAATCGATCATACTTTTGGACCGCGTTGGGAAAATGGTAAATGGTATATTGGTAATTCAGAATTACACATTAGAAATAATAATTTAGAAATTGGTGAAACATCATACAAAGGGACTCGTGGACTGTATGAGTTAATATTTATGAAGAGACCGGATGAGGATTTGTACACTAAAGATGATCTAATTAAGTATGGTTTTATTTTGAGAACAACAAATGTACACCACCATAAAAATGATGACAATTTACAAATGCGATCGAGTAGAGGATACAAGTATAATCATATCATTAAACCAATGTTTCCAAACCTTTATAAAAAACGTACGTCAGCACAGTCAATTACCAAACCAACAATTGGTAGAAAAAGATTTAAAACTACTACTGAGGGTATGGGTTTAATGCAGATCACTGATAACGTTCATTACACCCATTGGAATGATGTGAATGAGATTGTGGAACGCTTAAAGCTGCTTATCGCATCACAACAATCTGGTCACTCAAACCATCAAAATGAGATAGTATCAATAATTGAGGAATTGAGAGAAGAAAATATTATCATATAAATATTCTGTTCTAAGCTACACACACAACACACACACACATTTCATCCTCATCATGAGTGTTGACAAGTTTGGACGTTCAAATACATCGTTATCATCATCATCATCGTCATCATCATCTATAGTTCGAACAAATCATGATTTAAAAACTCTTCAACAATATTTACATAAAACTAATGAACAAGTTAGCACACTCAATGCAAATATGGATTCGATGATGAAAAATTTGGTTAATGTCTATTTAAAATTAAATGGGTTAACATCATCAGAGAACAATAATTCAATTGGTCTTGATCAATTAACAAAGGACATTCGTGAGTACAAAACTACCACAAAGAATGATTTTGATGAAAGCATTCTTAAATTACATTCACAATTCGATAAAAGTTTAGAAATTTTACAAAAATCCATTCAACTCAAAGATGATGAACTTTTACAAAAAATAAATGATAATGTTAACAAAAAATGGGATGAGTATTTAAGTAAATTAAATGATTCAATAAAGTTATTTAATGATCATAAAGTTATAGTACATGATGTCTAAGCAGCAAGTCGTTAACGAACTTCATAAGCCTGCACGTAAAAATTTTAAACGAAGAAGAGTAATCATAAAAGGGCTAGATGATTTATGGCAAGCTGATTTAGTTGAAATGTTATCGTATGCTAAAGTCAATAGTGGATACAAATATCTACTTACAGTTATTGATTCATTTTCCAAATATGCATGGGCTACACCAATCAAAAATAAAAGTAGTGAAGAAGTTTCTAATGCTATGATGAAAATTTTTGAACAGGGGCGTATACCAAAAAATTTACAAACAGATGATGGTAAAGAATTTTTTAATAAAAAATTTCATAGTTTAATGGAAAAACATGATATAAACCATTACTCAACATTCAGCTCCATAAAAGCATCAATTGTTGAGCGATTTAATAGGACTATCAAGGAACAAATGTGGAAACAATTCAGTTTAAATGGTTCATACAAATGGATAAATCTTATCTCAAAATTGATTACTAACTACAATAAAAAAATACACCGTACGATAAAAATGAAACCGTGTGACGTCAGTGTTGCCAATGAAAAAATGTTACTCTCCACCGTTTATAATAATATTAAAATTACTACTCGACCCAAATATAATGTTAATGATTATGTTAGAATTTCCAAACATAAATCATTGTTTGATAAAGGATACCTACCATCATGGACTGCAGAAGTATTTCAAATAAGAAAAATTCAAAACACCAATCCAGTAACTTATCTTCTCACCGACACCAATGGAGCTGAAATTCGTGGTGGATTTTATGAGTTGGAACTACAAAAAGTTAAACATCCCAACATTTTCTTGGTGGAAAAAATTTTGAAACGTGATAAGAATAGGGTGCTTGTGCGTTGGTTAGGATATTCAAAGGATCATGATTCTTGGGTTAATAAAAATAATATCTTATAAAATTTATATAAAAAAAACCATGTATTTTTTTTCTCACAATCATAAATAAATTACAATTTATATTTAAATACAAAATATTTTATTACAAAAATCCTCCTCCTTCCCTCAATTTATAATGTCCCCATGCATATGTGTCAGTATTACCATTAATAATACATCGTTTATCATCGTTTCCATTTAATGCGACCTTAGACTCACTAACACTATAAATTTTATGTTTAATTGATCTTATACATTTTTGTGTAGTCGATAAAATTTCTAAATCATTTAGACACTTGAAATAATCATTAAATACTATTTTATTTTTAACAACACTCTTTTTAATTCCCTTTATTTTTTTAACAGCATCCTCTCCATCAATCTTATAAGTATACATTTTCGATCTCAATCCAATAAACTCTGTTATTATTCTTCCTTTTAATTCATCCTTCATGAGTCCAGCCACCTGTTTATTTGCCAAAGGTATACCATAAACATTGTTTGCTTCATAATAACTAGTATCAAATTTTTCTATATCTTCTCTCATCACTGCATACAGATCATCAGTTTCAATACAATATATAATTGAGTCTGTATCGGTGTAAAGGGCCTTTGCCTTCTACCCAAATTTTGAAATGATATAACCATAATGGAAATCATATAAGCAAGTTTTTGCAATATCTAAAACAGCCATTCCCACAATAAATGGTTTATTATATATTATCTTAGTTTTTTTCAATTCAACAGCTACCAAATTTTCACTAAAAATCAATCTACTATAAAAATTTGGTTTAGCTATCAAGACTTTTACTCCATAACGACCATTCCATCTTGTACGCAACTGCACATCAACTCGCTTTCGAACATCTTCAATTGTTTTTCCAAACACCGCATTGTTCATTAATTTAAACAATTTTTTCTCAAAATTAGTTTTGGCTTTAGCTCTCAGTTGAACATTCAAATCAATGTAATCCTTAAGCCATGCTGACTGATGAAATTTCAATACACGATGCACTTTTTTCAAAATCATACCATATTTTAAACATTGTTTTAAATTTCTATAGTGTAAAATATATTTTTCTCTATTATCCAATGTTGCAATTAGCTTTTGACTTTTACTACCCATTGGTTTACCATGAAATGCACACAATGGTAGATCATTATGTAAATCGTGTAAATTGTCAGGATATTCCAAATCTACCTCCAAAATAAAACCTTCAGGATTATCATCAGATATGGTTGTCACATCAATCGGCTCAGTATACCATTTAAAATTATTTTTTGGAAGACATTGTTGCATTGCCCATGCATACATTGAGTTGACATCCCAATTCATTATGTATTCTTGTTTTTCACACAAATTAAAGTTTTCCATATATTTATGATTAGCTTTAGCATATCGATTACTACATTGACTTAGTCCACCACGAATGCCCAATTGTATAAACATTAACATTTCAATATCACACAATAGTTCTAATTCAACGTTTGTATGTTTTAACATTGCATCCCATGTGAATCCCGGTAATGTATAATAATGAGCTGGATCCAATTTATATGTTTCCAAACACATATCACGAAAATTTCCAAAAACATCAGCAAGTAATAAAACATCATTTTTTAAATATAAATCACTATATTCACCTAATGTTTGAATATTAAACGCATTCCACACATTTTGAGCATGTTTGTAGTCATCTTTTGAAATATTTGTATCATTTAATGTACTATAAAATTCATCAACTGATGGTAACGATTGCTCTTCTAATTTAGTTAAATCTGTGATATAATCATATGGAAATACACCCTTCCGTGTTAGTAATTTAAATTTATCATTATCACCATCCAAACAATTTTTATACAATATTTTGTACTCGCTAAGTAATGCTGATAAATTCTCCAACGAATCATTTAAAAATCTAAATGAATCTATAAATTTTAACTTTACTCTTGTTCCTGTCACATTTTTTGTAAATGAAATATAATTTTCTTTTGTTAGTGGTATTAAATTAATACTTCCATCAAAGGCTGTTGCCATCTCTTCTATTATCAAATGACAATCATATCCACCAAGATTATGAAACACAATTGGTATTGTATGAGATTCATGATAATTTAAATTACATACTGAATGTGCTAATGATCTTACTGCACCCGTGAAATGATTGTGATCGAAAACTCGATCGCCATTGAGTGGTTTACCACAAATGTGACAATCAGTAGACATTAATAATTGCTCCTTTTCTCTACCACTTAATTTGATCATCGGGACTGGATTTTCACAAGTTTCATTAACGATTTTCGCTAAATTTTTCATTTCCATAGCAAACCATTTTCCACAGTTTTCACCTCTGTACGATTTATAATGTTTTAGTTCATTTTTATATGTACAACACACATAATATCCAACACTGAATGCAATATGCTTTTGATAAAATTTTGTTTTTTTACCCACAACTTCTTCTATTGGTACTAGCATTGACTCAGTGTCAGCATAAACAGCAATAACTGAGCGCTCTTTATTTGCAAAGTTTTTAAATTTCATTATATTACTACCATCTTGTGCATTTGGTAAAATAACTTTACATTTATTACATTTTTCACATTCTTCTGTATGTTTAATTAATTTTATTTTCGCCAAAAAATATTGTTGACGTCGATCACATACATATAATTGACCGTGGTGTTTAGACATTTGCTTCGATATGAGTCTTGATAAATTCTTTATCCAACAAAAATGATATTTAATATTTATATCATCATTATCAACATGTTTCAACGTATCATGATCAAAATTATCATTATCATCTTCCAAATAAATATTTTGTATCATTAACAAATTAACATGTCTTGTTTGTTTATTTGTTGTAAGAAATACTGTTTCAACACTATATTTTCCTTGTTTACTCATTTTTAAAATATATACATTTATACTTAGTCTGTTTAATTTTTCAAATTTCGGTACTTGTTTTAAGGTCATTGGAAATGTAATATCTTTTAATTTTAAAACGTGTGAATAATGTGGATATGAAGTCATTATATTTACATTATTTTCTGCTGGATAAAGAGCTGAAGTCACTGCCCGTGCAAAGCAAGCTTCATCATCATTTTTTACATTCACACAAGCTTTTTTTGTTTGAATACACTTTGGTAATGCAATGTATGATGAACCCCTTAACAGTTGACATTTATTAATATGAATTCTCAAATTAACTATGCTCAATGATGCCCATCCACTATCACGTTCTTGAAATTCCTCCAAATTTGTTAAGAGTGATTCTTCAACATTTACCATAAACCATTTTTTTAAATCTGTTGTCCGATTGATACATTCATTCTGTGTATTAAAATATTTCAAATCAACATTGTCATTATCAATATTCTTTACAAACTCACAGCATAATGATGTATTAACCTTTATAAATTCAAATCGTTTTAAACTGTTTCTAATCTGTGTAGTAAACATTTGTACAGCATCTTTTAAAAAAATTTTAGGATCCTTGTAATGTAAATTAATAATTACAATTGTCCTTAAACGACTTTCAAATGCTGACTCGATGACTTCCCATTTCATTCCAGTGATTTTTTTTTTCGCTTTATTGTAACTACCACCTTTGTGTAAAAATGATTTTATACGCTCTCGGAAACTCAGCATTGATGAAATACAAGCTTCTAAATGACTTTTTGTTCCAACACATACACAATTTTTTAATAGCTTTTTTAATTGACGAACATTTAAAGAACAATATTTGATCCATTTTTCCAAATTTTTTAAATTTTTTCCATTTTTTAATATTTTTACAACTTCACTCATTTTTTTCACCATTTGTCTACTTAGCTCTTCTCCACCTTCCATTGTTTGAGGTTTTTTTTTATATATTTTTTTTTTATGTTAATAATAAAATAGTATTATAAAAATTATTAAGATTAGTTTAGCAAAATAGTATTATAAAAATTATTAAGATTAGTTTACCTTTTTTTTGTTTTAATTTTATATTTTAATTGTCTTCCGTTTCCTCTCCTATTGTTGATTTCCACAATGTCAGGAACGCTTTCAGCTCATCAAGTATTTCACCATCAAAATATGCATTGAATGATGTGGTAGTTCGTTTGAAGTATTCTTTTTCAAAATACCACCATCCAATTGGTTGATTCGATTGTTCTAGTACTTCCTCATCAATGATGTGCATCCAATAGGTAAATTCATTTAAAATTTGGTAAATCTCATCTTTTCTCAATGTATTCAATTTATTAAATACTCTCCAAGAATCTTGAGAGTTTACTATTTTTCTAAACTCATCTGGCGTATTAAACACTATTTGAAGACATGCAGGTACAAACCAAGTAATAAATACATTGTATTTTGGTCTTGGTTTAGAACTACTTGCTGCACATGAGTCCATTTACAATTTTTTTTTGTTAATTGTCGTATACTTTCAAATAACGTTTACGATTGATATATACTTTTGTTTTCGATCTTGCTATTTATATATAAAAAATCAATTTTTTTCCTATTTTTTATCTCTTTTTTTTATTTCCCATTAATTATTTCAATTTATTTGTAATTCTTATACTCTATCCTTTTTCAAAAAAATTGATTGGAAATAATTTATATTTGAATATTGAATTTTTCCTTTTTTTATTTCCTTTTAATTATTCCAATTTATTTTTGATTATTATACTCCATCCTTTTTTTTCAAAAAAATTGATTGATAAATAATTTTTTCCCCATTAAATAAATTTATTGGTTTTAAAACCGCATCCTATTTACAAAGTGATAAGGCAAAAACTTCATCAACTAATTAAGATTTATTATATTTCTAATAATATTTCTTAATCTTTAAATCTTTAACATCCTTATAAATCACAAAACTTATTGTACATATATGAAAAAAATATAATTAATTGGTAAACTATTCCATTCATGTAAAAAAATGTACCATACCAAAAAACAATGTCTTCACAAAAAAAAGATTTTATTTATAGCTTGAGTAAAAAAAAATGTACCATACCAAAAAAACAATGTCTTCACAAAAAAAGATTTTATTTATAGCTTAAACTTCAACTATTTAAATGGATCGTTGGTAGCTTAATTGGTTAAAGCGTTCAACCTCTTTGTTCATTTCAAAATCCTTTACTTTGTATTCGAATCCCGTCTAAGGAAGATAGAATTAGTGACGTAAGTATTAATAAATAGTACCCCCCGTTATGAAAATGAGTGTGTTTGATTTAAACAAAGTCTGTTGAAAGATGTTAGTTCGAGCCCAACCCAACGATCTATTTTTTTGATACTTTTTTCTCTAAGTTAATCTCTAAGCTACTGAACCATACAATCAGCTTCACTCTATACACTCTCTTTTCAACCAATACTGTATTGTGATTAGAAATTTTGTAGAAAACCATAAATATTCTTTTATCAATAACCATAAATTTTATGATTACAAATTCTTCCAATATTTCTTATATTTATTTAATTATTAATTAATAAATATTTTTTTTTATCAAATAATTCCGCTACAAATTTTTATTTCTAATACCAATATCTTGTACAATACTTATGAACCTACTGACCCTGTAAATCACACGCTCCTCTACTTTACACACACTCTACCCTACATCCAATTTACATACAAAATATTTAAAATATTTTAAAAAATTTTGTCGATTTTTCTTATGGGGAATTAACATGTATTTATATCCAGAACTGTCTTTGTTTAACTACTCAAAACAATTAAAATGTGTGTTGCAATGAAATTTTTATATTGCGAGAAAATGATGCGAAAAAGTCTGATATGTACACAAAACATCACTCCCAATTAAAAAATTGATCAAAATGAATTTAATGTTAATCAAAATAAATATTTTTATAAAATTATAAGCATCCTTAAAACTGTTATGAATCTAGTTTCAAAATTTGTTTCTGACTTCATTTTGATCAAACGTTACAAACTTTAGACCAAATTTTAATATACTCTCATGTATTTCATTGAACTAAAATCTATGTTTGTACCACTGTAACTTTCGTACGCGTTGTCTGATTGACCAAATTTGCGAAATCAGTACAGGAAAATATTAAGTTTTATTTTATTGCATTCACATTCGTTTATCAGAATATCTTTAAAAAATACCAAAGTTTTTTCTATGCAAAGCAGGAAAATGCAATTTCAAGAATTATCGAAAAATAGGAAATTTCTAAATACTCATGTTAGAATTTATAATTCTTTGGCGTCTGGAAAAAAAAAATTCAAAAAACAAAACAAGCAGTAAAGATTGAAGAAAAATATTAAGATTAATCAAAAAGGATATATTTAAGTAAAAATAGATATACAGTCAAAATAAACAATCATTAATTATGATGTGAACGAGTCAAATATTTTTTTTTTAATATTTAAAATATACTAAACTATATCCGTAAGTTCTTCTGGTATTAATTGAATAAGCATGTGAGTGACAAATATATAAGTTAACTTAGTCATTTCAAGAAATATATATTATTAATTCTAGTCTTTAGCCAACTTCATCATGTCGTTTTTATGGAAAAGTGCACGCGCAGCTCACAAATTCACTCTCATCCAAACGCACCAGAAGAAGTATAACTTCAAAAATCAAGAATAATTTTTTGGCTCCAATTTTAATAAAATATATTTACAGGTAAGGTATGGCACAAAAAAATTACAAAAATGAAATTTTACGATTGAAAGCGTAGTTGAAAAAATATTGTTTTATAACTTACTTTGAGATCGATAGCTCAAATTTATTCAAAGCGATATCTCGGATACTTGAATAAATACTATTTTTTGTTTTCTTTGACCTTAATTACCTTTGAAAATTGGAAAATAGATTTTAAAGGTACGATAAGTATTTCTTTAAAATACGTCTAGAGCAAAAGAAAATATTATTTTAAAAAAATGTCGACGAAATTAATATATTTACGGAGTACTGCTTATGATTATTTTCATTATAAGGAATACACAATATAAAAATTTGGATAACACTGCATTTGAAGAGAATTCTGCAAATTAATCGAAAAATATACATCTTTAATATTAAAGCTAGTCTTCATTGATTACAAGCGGTACTTGGTTTTTGCAGACTCATGTGCCTACAGCCCCTACCCTAGAAGAGCTAGAACCTTCCATGTTCTATTCCCTTCTGCTATTGGGCTAAAATATACTAGTTACAAGGAAAATATTATTATTTATATTACTGTGTATGCAACAAAACTACGTTTCAATGTTGGTTTTATACCCTGTGTATTATATATCCTGCGGTAGCGTATTTATCGACCGAATCGGAAAGTTTATTTATATTAAATTCCCATATTATATAATTGGAATTGGGGAAAAAGTCAGTAAAAGCTATGATGTTGCAACATTCTCTAAATTATTTTGGCCGCATGACATTTGGTGATAAAGAATTAGAAAAATTAAAAAAAATTTTGGCAGAGTGAAATTAACATTAAAACTGTTGAATTGGGCGAACCAAAAAAATTTACTGAACATTTATCGGCAAAAAAATGCATTCATACAAATCTATGAAATTTGGTTGCAATGTACACTTTCAGAAATAGTCAGTAAATGCGGATGATAGGGAAATTAAAGAAAGATGTATGATAATTTCAGAATGTGTAAATTTTATTATGAAATAGAAAAAGTGAAAGGGGAAAGATTATTTGTTCTGTGCATTGAAAGTGTGCAGCAATTTTAAGTAGAATTTCGAACAGAAATGAATTTTTGAAGTTGGTGATTGATAATCTAATCAAAATATTAAGCTATGGAAGTGCCGATATTGATTTTGTATTTTTAAAGTTATACTTCTTTTGGCGCGTTTAGATAAGAGTGAATTTGTGAGCTACGCGTGCACTATCTCATAAAAACGACATGATGAAGTTGGCTAAAGACTAGAATTAATAATATATATTTCTTGAAATGACTAAGTTAACTTATATATTTGTCACTCACATGCTTATTCAATTAATACCAGAAGAACTTATGGATATAGTTTAGTATATTTTAAATATTAAAAAAAAATATTTGACTCGTTCACATCATAATTAATGATTGTTTATTTTGACTGTATATCTATTTTTACTTAAATATATCCTTTTTGATTAATCTTAATATTTTTCTTCAATCTTTACTGCTAGTTTTGTTTTTTGAATTTTTTTATTTTGCGGGAAGTTGCAGGGATGGCCTTTAGGGTCAACCGTTTTCCAATTTTCTTTTTTTTTTTTGGAATCTGTTAAAAATTTTTTCTAAAATGATGTTACAACATTTATCTATGCATCTTTTTGATTTTAATAAATCCATTTTTACTAATAAAAAATAATTCACATTTAGCTACCCTTTTAATTATAGCACCCACATCTAGGATAGGTATTAACTATGTGTTAATTATAGGCCCAAAGGTACTTTTTTATTATTAAATAACGTAATAAAATATTGCAATAGTAATAACACACAGGAAACGTAGAACTGTTCACTATAAAAATGCAACTAGGAAAAAAAACACCTAATTATGATACTTTATCATTCCCATGGATTCTTTCTGGAGATCTAGCTCGTTTTACCTTTAATGTGCAAGTAGTAACATCCTCCATACTCGCTTCTATTATTTGCGGTGGCATGTCTGGCAAATCCTGTGAGTTAAAAAACTATGTTGGAAAATTTACAGCTTCAGTGACATTGCAAACTGTATCTATAGATTTATATGATACCAAGTCCCCTAGCAATAATTGTTGCATCGTCAAATTCAAAATGTCAACGTCCAAATTTTTGCCTTTAAAATTGCTCTTTCTGCAAGCCACTCGAGATTTATATAATTCGTGTGTACATAGAGAAATATTTGTTCAATGAGAGCATCTTTCGATTTGATGATTGTGCAGAAATCAGTCGGTAATTTTACGCATCCAGTTTCATCTATAGTGATGGGAACTGTTTGTATGAAGTCACCTGAAAGGACTCACAGAGTGCCACCAAATAAATGGTCGTTGTTTTTAATATTTTTCAATGTCCTGTTTAACGCCTCAAGCGAATGTTTATGTGCCATAGTACCTTCATCATAGATGATAATTTTACACTGTCTCAGCACTGCGGCTATGGACGATTATTTTTTTAAGTTTCTCACTGCGTCAGGGCTATTTTAAATGTTTAGTGGTAGCATAAATACTGAATGAGCTGTTCTGCCTCCATCCAATAAAGTTGCCACCATGCCCGATGATACAAAGGTCAAAGCGATGCTATTATTTGATCGTGCTTTGACGAGAATTAGCGAAATAAAGAATATCTTGCCAGTTCCACCTGGTGCATCTAAAAAGAGGAATCCACCTTATCCTGCTGAAACTGCGAGCATATTGCGGTCGTAAATGGTTCTTTGTTCTTCATTCATTAGTCGGACATTGTGAGTAACATTTGCCGCCTTTTCTACAGTGTTGTACTGCAGTTCACGATTCATTTCAGTGTTCATTAAACTAATTGCACCTCGATTTGGCAAATTCATACCGAAATAGCTGAGTGGTAAGTTGGCAATGAAAATGCAAAAATCCTCAATAGCAATCAATGCTTCATTGTACATCTTTGAAATGACAATGGGCCAGTAACATTAACCAACAATACCCGTCCCTAGGCGTTTGATTTGCATAAATTGGGACATGCATCAAGTGGTGAGCCTTGCTTCGGGTGTACCCATTACATAGGTTCTTTGGGCTCTTCTATTTCAAATGCTTCTAGATTTATTCGTATAACGGCTCAAATTGGCCTCTTTGCGTTTTATAAGCATTGGTCATTGTACAATCATAACATACATAAATAGAACTGATTTAATTATTTAATGATGAAAAGTTTTATATTAATAATTTATTAGATTACAATAAATATACACATAAAAATTAGATAGTTTCACGAAAGCATTGAAAATACATATTGATAGAATTAGTGAAAAAAAATTATGTATAAGTTAGAGCTCTTATAAGTAAACACAAAAATAAAAGTTTCCCAAATGTAATAAAAATCTACCTTTCACCGAATTCGTTTTCACCATTCCCAACAATATTGTCGTTATAAATAAGAATGAATAATTTTTTATTTTATAATAAACGTATAAATATAATTTATATTTAAAACTCAATAGACGTCGTTTGCGGAAACTCGTGACACGTGTTGAGTATTTTAGAGGTTATGTAAATCACTGAAAAACTGATCCTGCAAAAAACACTGAAAATTAATAATTTTTTTAGTTATTAAAATAGTTATTAATAAATAACTTATAAAGTTATTTGAGTATATATTTGATATGAGAGTGTAACTCTCATATCAAATATTTCAAAGAAGCATTCATAGAAATGGTTAATGATGTATTGTATTAAAATAAAATCGAATTTCAAATAAAATTTAACTTTACTGTATCAATATAGGTGTGTTTTATTGATGGTTTCATATTGATTTTCATTTTTAAACTAAGATTACTTACCCTAAACATCTTGATAAACTTATTACTTTAACATCTTGATAAACACTTAACAGAAAGATATAACTGCCCTAGTTTCAAGTGAACGTGTTCATTCCTGTTCCCTACGAAGTACGTTATCTTAATTCTTACCAACTGTACTACTGTTGGAGTAACTAAATAAATTCGAAGAATCACATCGCTAGAATAAACATCTGGGTATCCTGTAACTGGTTTTCTTTGTTTCCGTCGTATAAATCTCCTTGATGATTGATTCCAAGTATAATATTTTATCATTTTAGAATAGAGCAATGTTAGTGCAAAATCATGTTTTGGCATGTCTCAAAAAAAACTGGTTAATGTAGTATATGGTGGTTGAGCAGCTATTTGTAGATTGAGCGTTCTGTGCTGTAAAATACACTTTTGTGCATTTTCTAAGTGCACAACTAAGTGAACAACAGAAAGGTGTCTCTCATGAAAAGGAAAAGAAAATATTCGCCAAACTGCTTCATTACAACTAACATAGCGGCCCATTTGGTATTTGGTAAATTGTTGAAAAAATTTGGAAAATCATTGTAATTCTCTGAACCAATTCCAATCACAGCCATATCACTCCCTTTTGTTATATTTGGTTTATATTTGCAAATGTATTTAATAGATTTCACTGAATGAAAGGCATGCTTCAACGTTGATGTGCGCTTTCAAGGGCTTTGATAAAATGGGTGAATATGGAACAATTTAACGATTATCTATTTTAAAATATTGCATGAGGTATTGTACATGTTGAGATAAAATCCAAGATCTACTTGTACATTCATTTCGCCTTATATTTTAATCAACCAAATCAAAATGTGTGCATGTGGCAATCCTCGTTTCTGCCTCTCCACAGAATACATCCCGCAGCGTGCCTCACCAAACACATAATTTTTATGATGAAATCCATTAAAGGTTTAAACTTTTGTTTAAAGACTCTGGCTGTAATATCAAGATGATCAATGTGTGATTGCCAGGGAATAACTCCTAATTGATTTTTATCCAGTGCGGATTGCATGTAAATGTGATAGACAAATCTGCTGTACCATAATGACGAACTTATTCATTTGCCAAATGCCATTTCTATTACTAATGAAATCTAAGATACTTTGAGCTGTCGTCTGAATACTATTTAAAGACAGTCTTTTGACTTCTTGCAATAAAGATGATATGATAAAACTTGAATGTAGAGCTATCGTTTTTTGTCGTGATATACAATTTTTCAATATTAGTCACCCGAGACAGCGCAACAAAAACGAGTTACTGAGAATGTGTTTTACTATACTCATACAGTATTTCCTCAAAAGTTCCACCTTGACACTTATATATAGTTATAGCAAAATCAGAAGTTAATGGAAAATGTTTGCATTTAGCTACACATTTTCTATCTGATCTTAATGAAATATTTGCTGTTCGTAATTCAATGGGTACAGCGAAATTTCCGACTCTATTTTGCACTGCTAAAGCGGCTGCTTTTTCCTTTTTTTCTACCAACTTTATATGAACCACAAATTCCAGCCAAGATCTAATCAATGTTTTACTTTCATCGCATTCTAGGTGTACCAATTTCACAACAGCACCATCAGAAACCATCAGAAACGTCGATGGTGGTTGTAATAAGATAAACATTTCCAACAACAAAAGTAATGTGATGAAGCAGTCCTCCAGTCTCAATAACAGATTTTTATGTAATTTAATTTCTTGCTCAGTACTTTTAGCGCCAATAATGACGTCTAAGAACTTTGTGGTCACGTTGGCTCAATATCAAATTGTTATAGGCGGCAACATCTTCATTTTTGACAAATAAACGATCTCCATCAGAACAAAATGTAGCAACATCCTCTTTTTTGAAAAATCTCGATTTAATATCGAACCTGTTGCAAATTTCCATAATCAGTTTGATAACAAATAATTTTTCCGTACCAGCTGCTCCCGTTAAAAAAAATTTGAAATGGATCTTGAATTGACCATTGGCCATTCGCATTAAATCATTGAATTGTTTATAATCCATTAAATTTTCTCTTTTTTAAGCTTTTATATTTATGTTATATTTTGCAAGAAATTGTGGTAACGTAACATCACGGAGTTCTTCAGCGATTCACGGAGTCTTTTCTCGTACTTATCGAACTAATTCACTTTCCATACGTTTTTACAATCATTATCTAAAGCTTCAAGTTCATTCATAGATTTTCTAATTCTTGCGCGTTCAGTAGTTGTTAGAATGTGGATAGTCACCACTGATGGCTTAGTCATAGGTTACCTTAATAAATACCTATTAGCTTCTTGTGCCGGCATTTCAACAGACTGAAGTATATCAATAGTCATTTTTATCGTGATATCGACAAGGTTGAATTCTCGATGGTCGTCCATTATGTCAATTATTTGCCATTGTAAATTACTAATCCCTGTATTATGCTTATTGACATATTCAACAACATATGTTGCACAAGCATATTCATCTAGTATAATCTAAAATCCATGTTCGATTTCAAACTATGTAATACGAATGGATTGAAAGTGTTGTGCCATTTTTCTGCTGGTGTACTTTTATAGAATAATTTTGGTCTATTGATACCAGCGCGAATAATATTGTAGAAATGATTATCAGAAATAATATCATTATGCGAGTAAAATTCATCAAAATTCGTGTAGTCAATATTTTCGAGATTATTTCTTATAAATTTTAATCGTTTCTTATATTCTTTGAAAAGTGCTTCTGAGTAATCGGGATCAGTATCTTTCATATTAAATCTACATTCTTGATTTTATTAGAATTCATTTTTTTTATAACACGTGAATATGTGTTTGTGTGTCACTAGTTTTATATTTCCAGACACCTCTGACGCTGACACAGAAACTAATTCGTCAATTAATTTAATTACTTAAATTAAAATCAAGATCATTGCTTAATAAATATTCAGGAACATTTTCAACCAAAAAAGAATATGAGCATTATGTTGAAATTCCATTTATTTGAAATAATGTACTACTATATATTTTCAGAATTGTTTTCTTTTCTTTGATTGCAAAATTTTTAACAGACAATTTACCATTTTATTAAAATAAATAACACAGGTTACGGCATCTTCTTTCACAAGGAGAGCTATATGCACATAATTCATTTCTACTTAAAACTCATATGAAATTTGCGCTCCCTCGTTTTTCAATTTGTACAATAATTTCAACAAATTTTCCCAGCCAGTTTCATTGGCGCTAAGAGTCATAAAAGCAGTTGAGTAATTATAATTGTATATATTTTCTTTATGTTAAGTTATTTATTTAATTTTAAGTTAGTTTAAGGGATGGTCTATCCATCCGCATAGGTTAAGTCGTATTACTTTTCCTAGAATATCCGGGTATTTATAGGATATCTAAAAGAATCAAGTTATCCAATGTTAATGCGTAATACTAAGGGTCAGAAAGAGGGCAGGGAATCAAAATGATAGAAAGAAAAGTATTTTATTATAAGTGTAAATATGTTATTATTACAATCCAAACAAAAATTAATTCTAAAACATAATTATAAAATTCTTAAAATTTATAAGCTAGTAAAATTAAAAAATCAATATTACCACGCTTGTGTAAAATGTTTACAATGAGCGATTCTGTTCACTTTTCATGGAATGATTCCATACACTTGGGATAAATGCTTGCAAAACATTTTCCACACTTTTCTAGAATGACATTTTGGAGGGTTTGGCACATTGATTTTGACAGGATAATGCCCTATTCCATCTAATCGGACTTCTGGCAAATGTCGAGTCCACTGCTTAGTTTTTTTTCAATACAAAAGTGGGGGAGGGATTGAGTGATAATCTGTCAGGTTTTTTGGGTTCGTTTAGTTTTAGAAAAGTTGTAGCAACTGAAGCTTTTAATTCAAGTAAAGGAATTTATTTATTAATTTATTCCTTTCTTTTGCCTATACAGGATCCAATCATTTATAATTGAGTTATTCAAAAAATGAAAAACAATTCTCAAATAAAATTATTTGATTTTGGTCTCATAGGGGTAACGCACAATCATTCTATTTCATAAATCAACTCAACCCATAAGCCGATTATACTGAACTACAGCTTGAGACCAAGATATCTCAATATAATGTTTTGTGTTCCTATCCCATCTTCGAACTTTGTCCGGGTGCTTTATATCGGCAAAAGTCGATATCATGTTCATCAGCCGATTTCGCCGATTTCATTCAAATCACTTCATGTACGATGTGCCTTAATATACCACAAATAATATTTATGACAAATATGCATATAGTATACTAAAATTCTGTGAGATATAGCTGATCTTAAATACTGCATGTTTATAACAGATATGTATCCGTTGTACTTACAATTTTATTTTCGTGTGTTAAAACGTGTTTGTCATGTTTGCCGGTAGTTTATGAAGTGTTAAAAATATCTTAATAGTAAAAACAATATCAAAATAACGGTTATCCATTGGGTCTCTTCGGTTTATACAAGAAACTATGAATAAAATTTTAAGTATTTTAAAAGAGGGACTGGAGGAGTTTTACTCGGCTTTTACGGAATTTTTTTTATTTTGTTTATGAAAATATTCATAAATACCTAATTTTCATGCTAGCTTTTTACTTTTTTCACAAAATCTTTTCTTGGTCGTACAATTAAACTTGTTTATATTGTCGACCTTAATTCATTATAGAACGATTTTATTTTCGTTTTACTTATACAAAACAATGATTAAAATAACGTCTTAAATTATTCTTTATTGAAATGAAAAAGTGAGAGATGTAAAAAAATTCGACCAAAATTGGCCTGGCCACATCCGATTTCTGAATTTTTGAACCATTTTTATTACAAACATATCCAGAGAATGCGGTTCCCGATTTTTATAGACTCAAGTTCTTCGGGAACTTTGAATATTTGAGTTTACACGAAATATTTCATCAGTTCAAAGACCCTGCACACACCGTAAGATTTTCTGATCAGAAAATCTGATGGTCAATACATACCATTGAGCCTATAGGAAATTTTGATAAAAAAATCTTATCATACATCATACAAAAATTTTAAGCAAGCGCATATTATTGATTATTTTCGGATACTTCGGAAACGAAACACAATGAGCCATTGAACTTTCGAATATTTTAAATTCATTAATTGATGTTTTAACTAACAGATGGCCTACTTCAGATAACATCGTAAGATTTTCTTATAAGAAATTCTGATGCTAGACGCGTATAATAAGATATTCTGATCAGAATTTCTGATAAGAAAATTTGATGTAGAATTCTTACCGTGTGCGGTGTTTAATATAAAATACATGTAAAGAGTAACATCAGATCAGAAAATCTGATGGTGTGTGCTGGATTAAAATTTCTTTATTTATTATTACATGTAAAAAACATGTGAGTATTCATGTTATAATACTTTAGGCATCTAAAATAATAAAGTTTGCATTTGGATCTTTGAAAGGAAATTTTTAAGAGTTTCAGTTTTATACTTTTTCATTATTGTATAAGATCAATCTAACCAATATTCGACAAATATTTGTCTGAGGTGAAAAAGTCACTGGAAGGACGGAAACTCATTCAATTTTTTAAATCTTTCAGTCGACATCTCAAATAATATAAAAATGCTACAAAAAAGACCAACTTCAGTTACGTTAAGTTTTTGTCTTTGGTGACACACACTTCGGTAATGACATTTACTTTAACTTATAACAAATTTAGAGGCTTATT
>JAEMTY010000197.1:0-26507 GCA_020423425.1 Chrysopa pallens
AAAATAGATAATCGTTAAATTGTTCCATATTCACCCATTTTATCAAAGCCCTTGAAAGCGCACATCAACGTTGAAGCATGCCTTTCATTCAGTGAAATCTATTAAATACATTTGCAAATATAAACCAAATATAACAAAAGGGAGTGATATGGCTGTGATTGGAATTGGTTCAGAGAATTACAATGATGAATTTACCAAATACCAAATGGGCCGCTCTGTTAGTTGTAATGAAGCAGTTTGGCGAATATTTTCTTTTCTTTTTCATGAGAGACACCTTTCTGTTGTTCACTTAGTTGTGCACTTAGATAATGCACAAAAGTGTATTTCACAGCACAGAACGCTCAACCTACAAATAGCTGCTCAACCACCATATACTACATTAACCAGTTTTTTTTGAGACATGCCAAAACATGATTTTGCACTAACATTGCTCTATTCTAAAATGATAAAATATTATACTTGGAATCAATCCTCAAGAAGATTTATACGACGGAAACAAAGAAAACCAGTTACAGGATACCCAGATGTATATTCTAGCGATGTGATTCTTCGAATTTATTTAGTTACTCCAACAGTAGTACAGTTGGTAAGAATTAAGATAACGTACTTCGTATAGAACAGGCATGAACACGTTCACTTGAAACTAGGGCAGTTATATCTTTGTGTTAAGTGTTTATCAAGATGTTAAAGTAATAAGTTTATCAAGATGTTTAGGGTAAGTAATCTTAGTTTAAAAATGAAAATCAATATGAAACCATCAATAAAACACACCTATATTGATACAGTAAAGTTAAATTTTATTTGAAATTCGATTTTATTTTAATACAATACATCATTAACCATTTCTATGAATGCTTCTTTGAAATATTTGATATGAGAGTTACACTCTCATATCAAATATATACTCAAATAACTTTATAAGTTATTTATTAATAACTATTTTAATAACTAAAAAAAATTATTAATTTTCAGTGTTTTTTGCAGGATCAGTTTTTCAGTGATTTACATAACCTCTAAAATACTCAACACGTGTGACGAGTTTCCGCAAACGACGTCTATTGAGTTGTAAATATAAATTATATTTATACGTTTATTATAAAATAAAAAATTATTCATTCTTATTTATAACGACAATATTGTTGGGAATGGTGAAAACGAATTCGGTGAAAGGTAGATTTTTATTACATTTGGGAAACTTTTATTTTTGTGTTTACTTATAAGAGCTCTAACTTATACATAATTTTTTTTCACTAATTCTATCAATATGTATTTTCAATGCTTTCGTGAAACTATCTAATTTTTATATGTATATTTATTGTAATCTAATAAATTATTAATATAAAACTTTTCATCATTAAATAATTAAATCAGTTCTATTTATGTATGTTATGATTGTACAATGACCAATGCTTATAAAACGCAAAGAGGCCAATTTGAGCCGTTATACAAATAAATCTAGAAGCATTTGAAATAGAAGAGCCCAAAGAACCTAATAACAAGTTAAGGAAGAAAATACTGCAACGCGTGTGACAATGGCGCAATTTTGTCAAGAACAATTAGACGATACACGACCTAAACGCCATGAAGTGATGAGATTAGAACAACGACAATCACACCGTTTTACTGTCAATAGACGAAGTGAAACGACGCAGAAACGACCAACAAAGCCTACAAGCATATCGAGCATTTTATAGCTAAATCATTCCAGCGTCTAGCATTTGAGTATGAGTCCGATATTGTTTCATCGTGTTATGAATCCACTAGAAACTACACTCACTGAATTTTGAATTGTGTGATCGTGCGGATGATTTTGGTGCCTTTGCACGTACTTTATTCACAAGTACCACGCAATTTCACATGAGCTCAAACAAAACAATGGGTACACCGGAAGCAAGGCTCACCATTTGATGCATGTCCCAATTAATGCAAATCAAACGCCTAGGGACGGGTATTGTTGGTTAATGTTACTGGCCCATTGTCATTTCAAAGATGTACAATGAGGCATTGATTGCTATTGAGGATTTTTGCATTTTCATTGCCAACTTACCACTCAGCTATTTCGGTATGAATTTGCCAAATCGAGGTGCAATTAGTTTAATGAACACTGAAATGAATCGTGAACTGCAGTACAACATTGTAGAAAAGGCGACAAATGTTACTCACAATGTCCGACTAATGAATGAAGAACAAAGAACCATTTACGACCGCAATATGCTCGCAGTTTCAGCAGGATAAGGTGGATTGCTCTTTTTAGATGCACCAGGTGGAACTGGCAAGATATTCTTTATTTCGCTAATTCTCGTCAAAGCACGATCAAATAATAGCATCGCTTTGACCTTTGTATCATCGGGCATGGCGGCAACTTTATTGGATGGAGGCAGAACAGCTCATTCAGTATTTATGCTACCACTAAACATTTATAATAGCCCTGACGCAGTGTGAAACTTAAAAAAACAATCGTCCATAGCCGCAGTGCTGAGACAGTGTAAAATTATCATCTATGATGAAGGTACTATGGCACATAAACATTCGCTTGAGGCGTTAAACAGGACATTGAAAAATATTAAAAACAACGACCATTTATTTGGTGGCACTCTGTGAGTCCTTTCAGGTGACTTCAGACAAACAGTTCCCATCACTATAGATGAAACTGGATGCGTAAAATTACCGACTGATTTCTGCACAATCATCAAATCGAAAGATGCTCTCATTGAACAAATATTTCTCTATGTACACACGAATTATATAAATCTCGAGTGGCTTGCAGAAAGAGCAATTTTAAAGGCAAATATTTGGACGTGGACATTTTGAATTTGACGATACAACAATTATTGCTAGGGGACTTGGTATCATATAAATCTATAGATACAGTTTGCAATGTCACTGAAGCTGTAAATTTTCCAACATAGTTTTTTAACTCACTGGATTTGCCAGACATGCCACCGCAAATAATAGAAGCGAGTATGGAGGATGTTACTACTTGCACATTAAAGGTAAAACGAGCTAGATCTCCAGAAAGAATCCATGGGAATGATAAAGTATTATAATTAGGTGTTTTTTTCCTAGTTGCATTTTTATAGTGAACAATTCTACGTTTCCTGTGTGTTATTACTCTTTGGGCCTATAATTAACACATAGTTTATACCTATCCTAGATGTGGGTGCTATAATTAAAAGGGTAGCTAAATGTGAATTATTTTTTAATACTTTTTTTAAAAAAAATTGAGAACTTAACGAAAAACTACGCGTGGTACCACATCAATTGAGGTCTACTAGCTAGCTATGCTACAGATTATTGAGAATAAGAAAAATTATGGGGATATAGTAAAAGAATTTGACCTCTATATTTACCTTTATAATTTTACGAAAAAGAAAAAAAACGGTTAATACAGTAGAAATGGGTTAAAAAACACCAGTTTAGTCTTCAATGGTGAACACGAAAAATATATATTTCGGGTTGCAGCCCTCTGAAGTGAAAAAATTGGCATTTCAATGTGCTTTGTTTTACCATATTTTAAAGTTACCAGAATCAAGGAAAACTAATGAAATGGCAGGCAACGAATGATTTACGGGTTTTATGAATAGAAATCTTAATTATCGATACGATGCCCTGAAGCTACTAGTTTAAGCAGAGCTACTTCCTTCAACAGATTAATGTCTTTCTTTTTTTTTGTGAAAGACAGATCGGTGCTAGAAGTAAACGAATTTTAACCATCCCGGATTTGGAACATTAATGAAACCGGTGGGTATTGTTTTTTCGCATATTACATATTAATTATTCTTTCTTTATTCATATACATACCTAAAATTTTATTATCTGATGATTACTGGATACCCATAGATTTTTTATTTTTATTTATTTTCAATTACTGATACACAAAAAAATTCTTATATCATGGCAAAAGAATGTCAATCAATGAGTCTACATATAGAATTAATAAAAGATAAAACATTTGGAATTAAAAAACAATCAATAAAAAAAAGGTATGAAAAAAGAGAAGTGTGGATAAACTTTACCCCTGAAATAAAAAAAAAAAAATTATTTTTTATGTTTGAAGATGAAAATATGCAGTATAATGGTTTTTTGCTTGAGGAAATAGAAATACAGAGAGAAGGCTACCACAAACTAGGACTTAAATAAAAAGCAGAATAAATTAAAATTGGCAGAGTGATTCTCAATAGACAAATTTTAATAATCTACAACGAATGTTACACAGTGGACACAAATTTTTGAAAAAGAATGTGAACGTTTAGATTAAAGTACATATATAGAAAAAATTAAGATGCTGAGATTGCTGTTAGACGATTGCTGCTCTTGCAAAGACTGGTATTTATCAATGTTAACCAAAAACACAGTAGAATCAGATTGGTCAATATGGAAACACAGTTTAAAAGAAACATATGCTGATAAAGGATGGTCGCCTAACAGGTATGCCATGAATTTCAAATATCTAAAAGGTTCAATATTAGACTATGCACTAAAGGAAGAAAGATTACTGTTAGATGTGGATAGCTCTATTAATAAACCCCTACTTATAGACTTGATTGCCATTGGCTTACCAGAACATGTTACAGATAATATTGATAGAGAAAAATTAAAGGAGGTTGACGACCACTTCAATAATTTGAGAGTGTTAGAGCATCATAAAAAAAGAAAACAATAATAATAAAAATACACCAGTTAGTAACAAATCAAAATTTCAAAATACAAATGAATTCAAGATAGATGCAGATCACTTAAGTGAGGAAGAAAAAAAAATGGATATTTTATGAAATGATTATAAAGACATTTTTGCTAAAGATAAGTACGATATGGGTAAAGTAAAACATTATGAAGCCTTCATCGAATTACAAATTGATAAATATTGTTCTCAAAGACGTAAAGATGTTCGATAGATGACAGAAAAGAAATAGAGGAACAAGTATCACAACTTTTAAAGCATGGTTTAGTCGAAGACTCATATAGCCTTTTTGCTGCACCAGTCATACTGGCTTTTAAAAAGGAAGAAAATAAAAAGAATAGACTGTGCATAGATTTCAGAGTTTTAAATAAAATAGTTGTTCCACAATCTCAGCCATTTCCTCTAATAGAAGAATTAATGGTTAAAACAATAGGTTTCAAATATTTCACAGTCTTGGACATAAACTCAGCTTTTTGGTCCAATTCAATAAGAGTTGGAGATAGCAAAAAAACGGGATTTTTAACCCAGGAGGGCCACTATCAGTGGACATGTCTCCCTTTTGGATTAAAAACGCCACCAGCTACCTTTCAAAGAATCTTGGCCAATATAATACAAAAATATAACGTATCTTAATTCAGTGTAAATTACATAGATGATATAATGATCTTTTCGGAGACATTCAAAAAACATTTGAACCATATTATGTTGCTACTGGACGCAATAAAAGAAGAAGATTTAAAACTAAATTTTACGAAATGCAAATTTTCAAAAAACGAAGTGAAATATTTGAGTCACTTAATAAAAAATGACACAAATACACCATTGAAAGATAATTTAAAGTTAAAAAAAAATTTTAATACACCCAAAAACAGAAAACAAGTAAGACAATTTCTAGGGAAAATAAATTTTGAAAGGAAGCATGTTCCAAAAATAACAGAAATTCTTGATCCTTTGCACAACCTGCTTAGAAAAAATGTTAAATTCCATTGGTCGGACAATTGCATAGAGGCGTTCGAATACATAAAATAAATTTTGTACTCAGGACCAGTTCTAGCCATATTTAATCCAAAATCAGACATTTTTATAAACACAGAGGCAAGCATTAAAGGTCTTGGAGCATTGTTGAAACAACCTCAAGAAAATGCACGATAAAACCGGTTGCATACTTTTTAAAAAAATTAAACGAAATACAAAAGAAAGAAAAGCAATTTTTCTAGAATTTCTTGCTATAAAAGAAAGTATCAAATTCTGGCAATATTAATTGATTGGAAAATCTCTAGAAAACTTAAATATAAAAAACAGAACAGATGATGAGTTAGGAGATATGATACATTATATATCTCAATATAACTGGATCAGTTCCTTGTATAGGGTACGAAGAAAAACTGGAACAAAATACGAATGATACTCATTCAGAAAATAGTGATGAATACCAAGAAGAGATATTAAATGAGTTTCAAGAAGAAAGAAACACGAAACGCAAAAGAACTACTACTGGTTCCCCGACTCAGAAAACCCACAAACAAAAAATAGAACCAGTCCCTACCAAAACCTCAAACAAATTCAAATTATTGGGTGATGCAAGTACATCAGAAATTCTACAGAATACAAACAAAACAATAAATTCTAAACAACATGTGCCACCGTTTATTTTGTTCTTTGTCACAGCTATGCCGCCACTGATTAAATTAATCATGAGTCATGTGTTGATAAAAAAATTATTTTGTGCTACTTATGAATGGTTGGTCATAAAGTAAACTTGGTCATAAAGTAACAAACGTAATGAATGTTACAGAGAAACCAAAGAAAAAAAAAATTTATTCTTTATTGATCTTAAACGAAAGGAAAAAAACAGTGACACTTTTTAGATCAAAATGTTTCTAAATTCAGTCGTTATATTTGAGGAACCACCTAGAAAAAGGGAATTACCACAGTGCAAACGCTGTCAATGTTATAGGCACACGAGAAACCAATGTACGAGACCTTATCGATGTGTGAAGTGTGCGGGAAACCACGATTACCGGAGCTGCCTAAAGCACAAGATTGGATGGTAAACCAGCAAAATGTGTTTTCTGCAAGGGAAACCAAGCCGCAAACTACAAAGGATGTACGGTATATCAAGAAATCCTAAACAGAAGAATGTCAACCAAAAATGATGCTGGTTTTCAACACAACCCAAGGCAAATTATGGTCCAAAATATGCAAACAATTCCAAACAAAATAACGTTTACAACAAACGCGCCTAATAATATAAATTTACAACGGGAACCTGCCATTCAGACACAAATTCACGCTGACAACGAAAATAAGCTAAGAACTTATGCCCAAGTATTGGGAAGCAGCCAAAATACAAATAATGAAGCTCATACACTACCCCACCCCGAGGCTCTTGGCTTAATCTTCATTATTTCTACCATGCAAAGCATGATTCAAAGCCAACAAGAAACAATAGCCAAACTAACGTCGGAAATAACTTTACCCAGGCAATAGCTTACAAAAGTCCTACAAAATAAAAATGGCGGAAGTTTTTAGAATTGCATTATGGAATACTACAACATAATATTGATGTAATGCTGGTATCTGAAACACATTTTTCATAAAAAAACAAATTTCAATATACCAAACTACATTGTCTACAGCACAAATCTTCCAGATGCTGATAGAAGAGCGATAGATGGGGCAGCAGTGATCATCAAACAACACATCAAACATCATACTCTACCTGAATACAAGCAGGATTTCTTGCAAGCTGCTAGTGTGATGATTGAAGATTAGAAAGGACCTCTTGCAGTTTCCGCAGTATACCAAACTAAAAACCAAATAAAGATAGATTTATACAATATTTTCAAACTTTGGGTAATAGATTCCTATCAAGAGGTGACTTTAATGCAAAACACGTTTATGGGGATCAAGAATTACACCTCCTGGAAGAGGGAAACTCTTGTTTAAAGTTATGCAAGAATATCATCTGGGGCATTTATCGATATACGAACCAACGTATTGGTCCACAGATAAGACAAAAATTCCTGACTTATAAGACTTTTTTGTAACAAAGGGAATTGGTTCTAACGGTTCTGAAGGGAATTGAAGCTTACTTAACAGCTAAATCAAGTCTTGATTTATGTTCGGATCATACGCTGATAATTGCTACGGTGAACGTGACAATTATCAATAAAATAAAACAACAAAAACTATTCAACAGCAGAACAGACTGGATTAAATTTAAACTTCAAGTCGATTTAAAATTGGATTTAAAAATACCTCTTAAATCCTACAGTAATCTAGAGGATATAATCAATTCATACACTAGAACTATCCAAGAAGCTGCATGGGTAAACACCCCTGAAGTGCCTTTACGTAACCAACTACAAAACTGCCCAATAAATGTTAAGCATAAAATAGAAGAAAAACGTCGACCTCGTAGAATATGGCAAAATAGTAGATATCCATCAGACAAAACTCGTTATGATATTGCAGCAAGAGAACTAAAAGAATTGATAAAAATCCTTAAAAATGAATCATTCAATAGTGACCTACATGGACTCGGTGCAACCAAAGAAAAGGATTACTCGCTTTGAAAGGCTTCCCAGAGATTAGGTCATCCACTTGACCCCATATCACCTATTCGAAAAAATAATGGCGAATAGGCACATACTGATCTGGAGAAAGCAAACACTTTTGTTAAGCATTTACAAGAAGTCTTCACACCACTACCCTCTGAATGTACAGAAGAGGAAGAACTTGAAGTTATTAATTTCCTAACTGCACCATATCAAATGACCCAAATTCCAGAATTATTCACTGTCAAAAAAGTAACAAAATGTATAAAAAATGATTTAAACATAAATAAGTCACCAGGATACAATCTAATTACTGAAAAAATGATCAAAGAACTCCCAAGAAGGGGTGTAGTTATGCTGACTATGATCTATAATGCCGTTCTTAGACTAATAATAAAGATATTTTCCATGTCAGTGGAAAGTTGCCCAGGAAATTATGATTCCCAAGCCAGGAAAACATATACATGATATCTCATCGTACAGACCAATTAGTTTATTGCCAATATTTGGAAAACTGTTAGAAAAACTTTTACTGAAACGGTTGAACACAATAATTACCAATTATCAGTTGATACCAGAACATCAATTTGGTTTCCGTAAGCAGCATGGAACTATTGTACAGGTTCATCGTTTGGTCAAAATCATTAACAAGACATTTGAGGATAAGAGCTTCTGTTCAGCTGCATTTCTTGATGTAAGCCAAGCATTTGACAAAGTGTGGCATAAAGGTTTACTTTACAAAATAAAAAGTAGGCTTCCCCATACATTATACTGTACCATTAAATCATACATTCACGAAAGATACTTTCAAATCAAATTTAGCAATGAAAGAAGTGAGCTGGACCTAATAAAATCAGGCGTTCCTCAGGGAAGTGTTCTTGGGTCGAATTTATATTTATTGTATACTGCTGACCTATCAACAAATGAGCACAATACGATGGCTACATTTGCCGACGATAATGCTATATTATCTAAGCACACTGATCCGAACAAAGCTTCAAGAACACTTAACTGAAATTAATGAATGAACAAAGAAATGGCGTGTATCAGTTAATGAGATAAAATCAGCTCATAATGTTTTCACAAAGTGCAGACGTACTTCACCACAAGTATACATAAATAACAAAACTATACCAAGAGTTCATTGCGTAAAGTATCTCGGAAAGCATTTAGACAAAACTTTAACTTGGCGCACACACATTTGGAAAAAACGGAAACAACTAGGTCTCAAAATGAGTAAATATTACTGGCTTTTAGGCAGAAAATCACAGTTATAGCTTAAAAATAAGTTATATTGTAGCAAAAAGAGTTATTATAACTAGTAACAGGATAACTGCTTGAGTTACCCGAAGCCAGCGAGGCTTGTTGCACATGAGATTGACCACGTGTAGAAGACGGACCGAGCAGACCACTACTTGAATCCACCTCCGAATTGCATCCATTTGTATTTAATAAATTCAACGGGTCGACTGAAATTTGTGAAAATATATCGGTAGATGTTGTAGATTTAGGAATACAGGACGAAGGTTGTGGAGACACAACATCGGATTCAATTTTTAAAGTTTGTATGCGTGATTGAATTTCTTCAACTTTAACGCATAATTTATCAAATTCGTCATATGTTGTTGGTGTAAGATATAATTTTAAAAGGTCGTATGTAGCGAGGTTAAAATGGGCAAAAATAATTTCAATAGTTTCTGTTTGATTAAACTGAGGACATAATGTCTTCGCATAACGGCGAATGTCAGATGCAAAGGTAAAAAAATTTTCATTTAGTTGTTGTTTTTACCTCACATATTTATCTATTAATTGGTGTTGTTCCGCTCCAGACCATAATGTATTAAGTCTATTTTTAATCATAGACCACGGCATTTCTCTAGTAATAAGTAAAGCCCATAATTGTCTGGAGTCGGAAGACATTTTTAACGAAAGAAACTTTAAAATGACCGATTCTTTTACGATATTCATGGAGATTTAATCTTCTACTTCAAGGTAAAAATGCAATATGGAACTTGGCTCGAGTATATTTAATTCAGGAACGCGACTGCCTAGATCTTTGATTAGTAAAGTATCAAGGGTGTTATTATTACTAGAATTTTTGTTTATACTTATCTTTGCTATATTCAGGGACTGTTGGTGTGCATTTTCCGTAAGTTGGGCGATGCAGTCTACAACTGTGTTGAGTTTCTGCGAAACCAGCAACAATGTTTTGGATGTAGGTGAACATCTGTAAAGATCATCTAACGATTTATTTAGCTCCATTTTGTTGAGTTTTTATCCACCAGTTAACAGACTGTATTTAAATCACTCAATTTTTAAACGGAAAAATAAAGAAAATTGTATTAGCAAATTAAATATGAGTATATATATTTTGTATATCTAAGTTAAATTAGCTATACTTAAAGTTAACAGTGTATTCGTAATAAAACAGCTTTATACTCCGCTACTATATGTTTCAAAAATTAGAAAAAGATGCAATTAAGGAATAAACGTATTAAAATTAAATGTAGTATTATAAATTAGTATTATGAATTAAGAAAAAATGGCGCTTGCGTGCTGTGGTGTTAAAATGGGGCCAAGTCAACGATTATACAAAGCGTTGACCCCCAGTTAGCATCGCCGTTTCACAATCTCCTTATTCAAGAAGACCCAGCTGCTTTATTACAACCAAAATTTGAAAGGGTAATGAGCTACATAAAAGGTTGAGGTAAATGATTAAATAAATGATCAATCTTTAACAAACTTTAATATATAATAATTCATTCATAAATGACAAACGATTATAAACGTAACTAAATAAATTAACAATGACTACCTACCTAAATGATTAAATAACTGATCAGTCGGTAACAAACTTTAATATGTAATAATTTTTTTATTCATAAATGACAAATAGTTATAAACAAAACTAAATAAATTAACAATGGCTTACTACCTAAATGATTAAATAAAGCTTAACATTGCCTAACTCTTATAAATAATGAATTGCAATTTTATTAACATGAACAATAAAATGTGAAATAATATCACATATAAATATAATTTTAACCGTGGTTGTATAACAACATACGTATGGAAGAAATAGAATATGATTGGCCAAATAAATTAATTAAAAAGTTAATTGCATTTTGTAAAAAAAAATTGTAGCCTACATACCCGGTTTCATATAATTAAAATTGAAATATTTTTCACTGTATCTTACTAATAACCATAACTATTTTAAGTCCACCGTCAACTATTTCGATATTTTTTCCACGTGGTACCTTCCACGTTGGATAAATTTTTTAACCTATGTTTTTGATACATCATGTTGTATTCAGTATCAATGCCAATCCAAAAAGAGAATGAATTCTACCTGCTAACATGTTACCACTACCCATATTTTTTTAATAATATAAAAAAAAAACAAATGCCCGCGCATATTTTGCTTACGTCAAAAATATGAAGGCGGTATAAGACTATCGGAATGATCTACTTCTAGAGGCAGGTTGATATGTAGCGACTTTTTTTGTGAATGATGTTAAACCTTTATTATTATTATTTTCACTTTTAAAATTGGTAAAAAAATCGCTACATCCAACCCGTGCTTAAAAATAATTAAACTAGCTTACAAAATATATCGGAGGAGAGTTTGTACTGCTAAGAAATCTTCTTTAAATGTGTTATATGCGCTTTACGTCTGGCCTTCGTATTACACTCTTCAAGTTCCACTGACGCAGGGGTTGTAAAATTAATTATCTTATATGGGCCAACAAACCGATCGATGAACTTCTGGTCCATAGTACTCGAAGAATTTTGATTAAAGTTTTTTAACATAACCAAATCACCAACTTTTAATTTTGCATTCTTTATGTTGCTTTTCTGGATCCTTTTAACAAAGTATTTCGCCAAGTTTTTTGATACATCGTTTAAGTTTATCAATTGCTCAGTCAGATCAATTTTCAAAATTAAATCCAATGAGGTCATTAATTCACGACTAAACATAACCGACGCTGGTGCATTTTTAATCGTTTCATGGTATGTACGATTATGGTTGAAAATAACATATTGTAAAAGCGTCGACCAATTTTTATGTTGTTGTTCGGTCGATTTAATAATTGCAGAAAGAACTTTGATATTTCGGTTAATGCTCTCGGACAAATTTGCTGTTGGATTGTACGGAACATTAAAGGCAGCTTGAACTCCATGGCGTAACAAAAAATCGGCCAACTTCACTGATCTGAATGCGCTCCCATTATCCGACGTCAAAATTTTTGGAAATCCCAATGTATAAAATACATCTTGAAGAACTTTAATAGTTACTTGAGCGGTCATTCGACGTGTTGGTTTGGCGATAACAAATTTAGAAAAGGCATCCACAATAACTAAAATAAAACGGAAATCATTCGTAGACGTAATTAGTGGACCCACATAATCAATGTATAATTGTTCACATCTATTTTTTTAAGAAATCAGGGAAATCTTCGGATCGTAGTTGATATTATACAGCTTTGTAGCAGCACAAACGAGACAGGAATTTACATATTTTTTTACAACGTGAAAGATGTTTGGCATCCAAAAACGACGACTTATGTTTCGGAACGTTTTGGTGATGCCAAAATGCACGGTAGACTGAAAATTTTCCAAAATAAAATCCAACATTGTTTCTGGTAAAACGATCCTTTTATTACGATTCCTTCCGACAAAACGACAAAGCAAACCATCGCGAATTAAAAAGTGCTTAACATTTTTTCCTGACGAGATATTAGTATAAATGTGACGACAAAATTCGGACATTTTCTGTGCCTCACGTACGGATAAATATCCTTGAGGGGACGAATGAACTAAAGTATTTAACAATGCTGACGGAAAGTCTGCACATTGTCGTACGCCGCCATTTTGTTTCATAACAAAAAATATCGGGCTCGTGTATCGACTTTGACACCGTGCTATTTAGATATTTTGGTCAACTAATTCTTGTATATGAGTTTCTAATAGCTTTAATTTATCAGGGGGCAAGTAGTATGGAGACTTACGAACTGGTTCATGGTCTTTAAGAAATATTTTATATTCGAAGTTTTTTGCTAATCCGGGAACTTTAGTAAGAACTGAAGCGTAATTAGACAAAATAGTGTTAAGAGTTAAAGCTTGGTAATTACTTAAGTTTGCTTTGCATTCAGATATAACAGAAATAGAATGATTTTTTGACTTTATAAAAGGAATAACGATATTCGGATGAAAATTAAACCTAATTTTTGAAATCGAGAATATAATAATGTCACAAGATGAGTATTTAAACCAATAATAACATTATATGAGATCGCATCGGTGGTATAAATTTCGCGTCCAAACTAAATTTATGTATTTTGAAATGAAGATTGCATGACTTGTTAATATCTAAAGAATATGATCCTGGCAAATAAGCCTTAATATTTTCATAGTTTGTTTTAATAATAACCGATTTTTAATTATCTCGAAAAACTTTGACGATATTAAATTTAATATACTGCCGGAGTCTAATAATGCTGTAACGAGAATATTATAAAAATCAATATGTACTAACGGGAGAGAAGATTTTGTGATATGTAGGCTACTATTCAGTTTTTTGAATTAATTAAATTATTGATAGTCGAAACTGCTTGTTTCGACGTTGAAGGGGTTTGAGAATGTGAATTTAAATTATTATATCTACGTTTCCTATATTCCGAAATGTGGTATCCTAAAGACTTACAATAGGCGCAAGAAATTCCATTACAAAATAATCCTAAATTGGAAGAAAAATTATAATTTGTTATCGCTGGATTACAAATCAATGCCACTAGGTCATCCTCCACATATATGCTTATTGTATCTACAGATTGCAAATAGAAAACAAATTAATAAAAAATTTTAAAAAATATATATAACTGGACTATTAAATACAACCCCGCAAAAAATAATGCGGAAGCGGACTTTTTTAGTCGAAACCCAGTCATGGAACCAGATGAGAATGCAGATGGCATTTTAAAAACACTAAATAATATTTCTCTACAAGAAATCATAGATGATCATAAACTAAATAGACAAATAACAGAAGATACACAAAATTTCACGGTAGAAGATGAAATTTATAACCGAAAATTTAAGAATAAGAAAAAAATTGTGCTGGGTGAGTAATTTAGCAAGATTCTGATACGACAAACTTATGATGAGTACTGTCATACTGGAATAAACCAGACTACACTTAAAATCAAACAATTTTACACCGCAACAAAATCATTATAAAAACTACACGATATAGGTAAAAATTGCGAGGTTTGCATTAAAAACAAGACCAGGCTAAATAGAAAATATGGACTAATGTCAAACCTAGGGCCAGCAGAAAGGCCTTTTCAAATAATGTCTCTGGATACTATCGGTGGATTTGGTAGACAAAGGTCCACAAAAAGGTATCTACACCTACTAGAAGATCACTTTACTAGATTTGTATATATCCTATGCTCGAAAAATCAAAACGCATCAGACTACATACAGCTAGTTGAAAACGTCCCGGTAGAAGATAAAATTGAACCCATACTCTCCGACCAGTACCCTGGAATAAATTCAAGAGAGCTTAAAATTTATTTGAAAACAAGAGACATACAATTAATCTTCACAGCCGTGGACGCATCGTTTTCACACGGACTAAACGAAAGATTGAACCAAACATTGGTCAACAAAATAAGATGCACATTAAATGCAGATAACAAATAAAAATCGTGGACCACACTGGCAGAGGAATGCAGAAAAAAATATAACGAATCAGACCATTCAGTTACAGGTTTTTCACCCGAATATTTACTGAATGGAAAATCCACAGCTCTACTGTCATCGGAGCTAATAAAAAAACAAACTAAATATAAGAAACTAAGAAGAAGACAGAAACCTGGCACTGCTCCGAACTCGAAAATCGCACGAGTATAAAAAATTATCTATGATAAAAACAGAATAGATCATAAGTTCAAAGAGAACGACCTATTGTACGTGGCAGATAAAAACAAATTAAACAGAAAAAAAACGAGACGAAATAAGAGTCGGTCCTTTTAAGATAGTAAAGAAAATATCGGACTCGATCTTTAAAATACATACAGAACACAAGAAAGATTCGATGGGTTTATATCATGCCTCGAAACTTATCCCCTTGGACTAGTCTATATGACATTAATTTACATGAAAATTAATGTTTTGAAGGAGGGAGATGTAAGCTTCGTATGCATGACCCTCTAGTATATAGAAAGCTCTATATATTTAACTCTATATGATAGTTAACTTTATGGTATTTAACTCTCAAATTAATTTATAAATTAATCTACTAATACAGAAGTGATAAAGATTTAATGATATATAAAGTAGAAGATATAAGACAACAATAATTGTAGAAAGTGTTAAACGTTTAAGGTGATAAAGAGATCCGGGAAGCAATAGCTTTGATTATTGATTCTCTTATTTTAGGAGAGTGCAATACGGGCTCACATTGAAAATGCTGATTATTTATCATCCTTATATACATATTCCTTACGAATTATATTTCAACAAAATTTTCACGTAAGTTTTTCACTGGTTATAGAAAACCTAGAATAATATTATAGCTTTGAAAATACTAAGTCAAGGACTTCTGTAGTGTTTCTGAATGTATTTTATTATTTTTTCTTAAATATTATCAAAACTTAAGCGTATGGACAGAATGAGATAACTATAATAAAAACATTATTTTTGAACATAAATAATTCAATGATATAGTTATGAAATTTACTTAGCCAAACAAAACTGTGCCAAAGAGTTTTCCCCGAAAACAAATTTCTAAAGTAAAAAAATCAAAATTTGCCACGAACAAATCTTCGAAACGCACTCTCTGTTTTCATATTATTGTGTTGGCAATAACTGGGTTGATAAATAAATAACTTGAACTTGAATAGAAAAATGCCACACGTATATTATAGAAAAACTTTACATACATGATAAGACGAAGTGTCAAGACAAAACAAGGTTAACATTATAAATATGTTACCTGGCAACATAATAAATATGGGTTTGTTGCATTTTACTTATAGAATACAAGTGTTTTTCTAGCGTTACACCCTTTGTTAAATTATCAGCTATCATATTACAACCATTAATAAATAGAAATTTAACTTTACCCTTTAAAATGTTTTCTCTAAGAAAGTGTAATCTAATATCTATGTGCTTAGTCTTAGGTTTATAACAATCTGTTGACGCTAGTCTTATTGCACTTTGATTATCACTATAAATAACTAACGTACTGTCCAGGCCTTGGCCCAATTCTTCTTGTAGTTGACGAAGCCACAAGGCCTCCTGGGTCGCAGACGCCATCGCCATATACTCGGCCTCTGCTGTAGATAGGGCTACAGTCTGTTGCTTACATGAACTCCAGGATGTGCATGCATTTAGATAGATAAAACTGTAACCTGTGCATCATCTCCTGTCTAATGGGTCACTTGCCCAATCTGCATCGTAATACCCAGTTATTGCTTTAGAGTCTTCTTTGACATAACATAACTTGCGATCCTTGGTGCCCTGAAGATATCTCATGATCATTTTAACGTTTATACCAATACATTGCTGAATCTCACCTAGGTCTTTCATACAGAACTCTAACATTAATTTTTCTTTGATTTCTATAACTGTATCTTTAACATTTGTAAAAATAAGAAAATCATCGACCCATACTGTAATATATATCATTTTAAACTTACTTATTTAATAATAAACACATGGGTCAATCTTAGACCTTTCTAATCCTATTTTAATTAAATTATTGTTCAATTTTAAGTTCCATTGCCGGCTAGCTTGCTTAAGTCCATAGATTGATTTATGGAGGTGACATACCTGGGCATTTTCTTTGTAACATTCTGACTGTGACATGTAAATATCTGTGTCAATGTCACCCTGAATAAATGCACTTATTGCATCCATCTGAATCATTTCCAGGTCATACTTAGCAGCTAGAGCAAGCAAGAATCGAACTGAGGAATATCTGACCACGGGAGCATATACCTCATCATAGTCATTTCCTTTTCTTTGAGCATATCCTTTGATTACTAATCTTGCGTGCTGCTATGCGTGGACGTAATTTTATATAACGTGTTGGAGTCGGAATTTCCACTAATCTCTCTGGTATATAGGATGGATCATCATCATCTCCGGACTGATAGTCATCACTGGAACTCTGGTCCAAGTTGTGTTGAATTTCTTCCTTACAGGGTTCTTCAGGTGACTGCATTCCAGGACTGTATTCCATACTGCTGTCAGGTAAACAAGGTAAGTACGCAGAATTATCAAATTTATGTACACTTTCTAAAAATACAACATCTCTACTCTTGATGATTTTATTAATGCCTGGATCTAGCAATCTGTATCCTTTGGTAGACTCACAATAACCAACAAAGAGCTAAAACAGAGCCAAAAATCTTTATATTAGATAAATCAGGTTTCTTACCGCACCACATTTCTATAGGTGTTTTACCATCAATTGACTTTGTGGGTGATCTATTCACTATGTAAGCCGCTGTTGCTAGGGCCTCTCCCCAATATAATTTTGACAAATGAGCATCAAGTAACATACATTTTGCCCTTTCTACCAATGTTCTGTTCATCCTCCCTGCAAGGCCATTCTGTTGGGGGGAGTATGGGAAACTAGTTTGGTGTTCCATCCCATGTCTACTTAAAAATTCATCAAATTCCTTGTTACAGCACTCTCTTCCATTGTCTGACCGAACAATTTTTATCTTAGTACCAAGTTCATTCTCTACTCTACTTTTAAAAGCTTTAAATACTTCCAGAATGCTCAATTTATCTTTCAAAAACTAAACATATACTTTTCTAGAGAAGTCATCAATAAAGGTAATAAAATACTTCATACCTCCCAGAGATGTTTGCTCCATCGGTCCACATAAATCAGTGTGGATGAGCTGCAGAGGTTGTGATGCTCTCCAACCAATATTATTGAATCGCAGTCTGCTTTCTTTACCTTGAAGGCAGGTAGTACATCTGATTATACCTTTACTTTGTTCTTGAAATGGGCTGACTCCATCTACACACACTGGTAACTTGTTTACATCTGTGAAGTTCAGGTGTCCCGTGCGCCTATGTCATAGGACAACATCATAAAAGTTATTTGAACATGTAAAATTTAAAAAAACTTCTCTGTGAGTATTTAATTGGTACAAATTGTTGATTAGAATAGCTGAACACAGATATTTATTGTTTTTGTCATAAATATCACATGATTTATCTCTAAAATTTACTTTACAGCCATTTTTCACCATTGCACTTACTGATAGGAGATTGGCAGCAAGTTTTGGAATGTATAAAACATCTTTTACCTGAATTTTCATTTGATCCTTACTATTTATATACAAATTAACATTTCCTATTTTCTCCACAGGTAGCGGTGTCTTACTGGCAACTGTTATGGTGGGTATCGGTGGACTTTCTATATCATACATCCAATCACATCTGTTAGTCATGTGCATGGAGGCACCGGAGTCCACATACCATTGTTCCGTATTCATAGTCATTGGTGAAGCTGAAAATGCTGCAACAAAACTTTTACTGGTGTCTGCTTTCACTTCATTTTTCTTCTTTGTGACACGACAATTCTTTGCAAAATGTCCATGTTTATTGCAATTATAACATCGGGGCCCTCTATTGTTTTGGACCTTAGCACTATTCCTTTGATTGGCTACTTTCCTAGTGAAGAACGCTGTGCTTTATGGGTATTGAACTTCCTGAAGGAGCTTCGTTTTAATGGAATCTGCGCTAATTTTTATCCCTGAACTCTCCAGACCCACTTTCATTGGCTTATATGTTTCAGGTAAGCCAGCTAGCATGAGTGTACCGAGCCACTCATCATCAATCTCAAACTTTATATTTCTGAGTTTGTGAGCAGTTGACATGATCTTGTTCACATAGTCATCTATGGTTCGTGAGCTGTCCAGTGTAGTTGTGATGAGATCTCTTAACAAGGCTACTCTTCTGTACAACCTACTGTCATCAAAAGCTTGTTGTAAACTGTCCCAGACTTCTTTACATGTATTTGCACTCTGTACATGCACGTAGTTGACACGATCTAGTTGGAGTATCAGCTTAGACTTTGCCTTTACTTCTTTCTTTTTATCCTTGTTGGTACCATCGACACAGTTCCATAGATCTTCTAGTTTAAAATAAGCCTCCACGGCGAATTTCCAACTCGCATAATTGTCTCGTCCTACGAGCCTGTCTATGTGAAAGGGATTGTGGCTAGTATGGACATCTTTTTCATGTATTAACAGAGTTTTCAATAATGACGCTAACTTCGGGGTTAGAGCGGTACCTAACCTCTTAGAACACGCCGGCCGGTTTTTCTTTTTATAAGTTCACGGAGTTTTTCGACTGTCGGTTACTAATTTCAACCATTAACCATTGACTACGCTCTGCTACCATGTTGGCAATAACTGGGTTGATAAATAAATAACTTGAACTTGAATAGAAAAATACCACACATGTATTATAGAAAAACTTTACATACATGATAAGACGAAGTGTCAAGACAAAACAAGGTTAACATTATAAGTATGTTACCTGGCAACATAATAAATATGGGTTTGTTCTCATATTCCAACATATTGTATTATATTAAATTTTGATTGTGACAATTTCAGCTATCAAATTTGAGCAACGAGTTTGGCAAATCAATTTAATAGGCAACCACAAATATCATTACTAGCGCAAACAACGATGGAAAAAGCACCAAGCAGGAATGAACTAGGCTCAATGGAAAGCGGACATCAAAACTCAGGTATCCAATCAAAACGTTATACTACCCGACCATCCAGAAATTCGTGATAAAATACACATGCTATCTCTAGCAAAAGCGAATAGATTTTTACTATTAAGGGGTTATCCGCAGTATCCAAAAATTATATTCCCTGTAAATTTCGAAGTATAGGCAGTTTAAATAGCTATTTCTTTAAACTATGATTGCAAAGTTGGTGATCAAGTTATTACTCAAAAAACGACTCAACCAATCGATTGAAAATTTTTACACAATTTTCTCACATATATTCTTCAGGTATTTATCGTTGATTTGAAAATACAATATATTCGAAAATCGGTAAGTTATTGGTTTCACTCCGTTTTGAAAAAATCGAGCTTTCATCGGATCTCGACGTTTTAAGGTTACACGAAGCTTCCCTGACTACTAACTTCTGCAAGGTTGTCACTATGTCTGTATATATGTGCATGTGAACTACTTATAACTTTTGAACATCTAACATATAACATTTAATATTTTAATTATTGAATATTATGATTATACCATATGGGATTCCAAACCTTCAAGTAAATATATTATTGCTAAAGAATTAAAACATTTACATTACTTACGTTTGTTAAAATAAATTGTTTTAAACCCAAGGTTATACTTGGCCATTTAATTTTTTTATTATAGCAATAAAGCTTATAATCAATCGCAGTGAATTTTTCGTTACACATATTTATAAATTACATTACAGTAGCTTTCATATAATACTAAATTTGGCTGCGACTACTTGCGTCTCTGGAATTGTTAAGAAATAGTAAAGCATTATACAAGTAAAAAAACACTTCATGTAATATTGGTCGAATATTGATTAAATTTTGCATTTCGGCTCTCGTAGGAATCGAACCCTCAACCTATTTAATTAGTGTACATTACATTCGATGTTATGAAGCTCTCATATAAGGTTTTGTTTTTGAAGAAATAATATTCATAACATTTACTTGTATATTTTGTTTTTAGAAAAATAGAAGAAACATTAAATCATGAGAAAGAAGAGACATTAGAATAATTTCGACCGAATCGTAGTTTATTCGTTCAAGAAATATTATTAGCAACAATAAGAACATTGTTTAATAAGTCATCTTCATCCGCCTCTAATAATGCTAGAAGTATCAAAATTAATAATACCACAAAAATAAAATAGTATGGAAATGAATTGAAACACGGTTGGTAAGAAATGTATATAATATATTCTGTACAAAGGAATTTATGTAATGTTTTAAGATTGGAAAACTATTAAAGAACATATATGATACTGAAAATTTGATTTTCGTTCTTTTATTTTGAATTTCGTAAATTTGATTGTTTTTACGTTTTTTCATTCCCGTTCGTTTTTTTTGTAATTTGAGAATAGTTTACCAAAAATATACAATTGTGCAAATGATGTGGAGTCATGTAAAAATTTCGAAAACTTCGATCAATGGGGACTGGCAAAGATTTTTTATACGATCCTGGAAAATAAGTGCTTGTAAAGACGAAAATGAGGGATGTGCAAACAGTTCATGCGAATTTGACCAATTTCAGCACTTTGAGTTAGTGTGAGGATGGCCCCCCAAAATTTGTTTTTCAACTTTCTTAAAAACGATGCGTGTGGAAACAAAACAACTTCTGCAAACGTATGCAAACGATTCATGCAAAAAAATTCCAAGAATACAACACATGGGGTCATACTTCACATTTCATTTTTTTGCGCTCCTTGAAAATTGTTCAATCGAACATAAGGAATGTGAAAACGTATGAAAACTATGTTTAAACGATTAATGCAAAAAATATAAAATATTAAATCAAATCAGCAATTCACTGTAGTGTAAAGTTAGCCCCCCTCCAAAATTTGGTTTTAAATTTTCCCTAAAACAATGCTTGTGGATACAAAAAGAAGGCGGTACAAATGTGTGCGAATGGTATGCAAACGAATCCGGAAACAAAAATTAAAAAATTTCACAATTGGGGGTTAACTTCACATATTTAATTCATATAACTTGAAAATGTTATATTAAAGTTCAATAATTCATTACTATTACCATACAAATTTATTACATACGATCGATCTCAATAGTTTTGTTTCCATATAAAAACGAATTTTAGTAGAAGAGTCAAGTCACTCCTGGCCCAAAAGAATGGTACACCTCAAGGGCTAGATGAAATTGGAAACCTCGATAAATGACGTCATAGGCGTTGACCAATAGTAAAACCAAGATGGCGTTGGTAGGTGTTGCCGGGGAATGACGTTGACCAATGGGAGAGTGAACGGGCTGGAATAGATAAGATTTTAACCAATAGTAAAACCAAGATGGCGTCGGTAGGTGTTGCCGGGGAATGACGTTGACCAATGGGAGAGTGAACGGGGGGCGGGACGTTGATGATTAGCTGGAATAGATAAGAGGTCATTCGTATTTGATTGGGAGGGGGGGGGGAATAGATAACATTACCGAGAAGTCATCAACCTGTTAAAACTTGAATCGTCTTTGTTCTTAATTTTACACGTGTTATGAGAAAAAATAGCTGGAATAGATAAGATTTTGTTGTAACGACTGTGTAGGATGTCAATCGTATAATATTCTTGGAAATTTTTTTAATTGGGGAATAGATAACATTTACTGAGAAGTCATCAACCTGTTAAAAAAAAAATTCAAGCGTTATTTTAAATCATATTGAATTTATGTACTGTAAGATATATATATATATATATATATATATATATATATATATATATATATATATATATATATATATATATATATATATATATATATATATATATATATATATATATATATATATATATATATATATATATATATATTGTTATTGTTATAAAAATTGTAAAGTTTATGTTTTTAAAAAATAATAATATAATGGATATTTTTGAAAAAAATGGTGTTTATTTTAATTCATTACAATTATGGGGTACAATGTCGCTACAAAATCATATTCATCTGTTTCAAAATTCGGAGATGATTTACCCCGAATATTTTAATGTGAGTATTGTTGATAAGATCTGTTTAGAAAATTGTAACCAAATATTTTTATAGATGGAATTTTTTCAACTTATGGAGGCATGTCGTTGGAGTATACCTACAAAGTTAATAGACGCATTACGGTATTCTTATTTAGAAGTTGATAATTGCTTTCATATTGCTGCATTTGTAGTAAGAAATTGTTTGGATCCAATCTTATTTGTAAATTATGCGAAAAAGTTCAACTACTTTAAAAGAAATTTCAATCAGTTTGAAATATTACTAAATGAATGTTGTGATGATCTTACCCATGGAAGTAACTTGAGAAAAAATTGGGGTACATACGATATCCGCCGAAAACAATGGATTGGTGATAGTGCTAGACATGATGAGAGAATGTTTTTATGGTATCAACAAATAGATCCTAAAATACTCTGTAGAATGCTTTACCAACAAATGGATGGTGGAAATATACCGAAATGGTTCGAACCATGGATATGTGTTACAAATTGTAATGAAATAGACAGATGTGATTGTGAAAGAAATAGTGACTGTATATATAAATAAAACATGAATATGATTGCCTATGATAAGTTTTGTATTTACAATAAAAAAACACCTATAATTTAATTAATCATTGTTTCTATGAAATGACCTCCCCACCTTATTTTCAGGTTATAAATACACCTTGGTCACTCTCCACTAATTGTTGGATAATAATCATTACCCTACAATAGAAACGATTCGGCTCTAAAAATAATAATAAAAAAAAAAAAAAAACCTTTAATAAATTATTCTAAAGAAAAAAGAAAAATTTGAGACTTACTGCAAGTTAATAAATAAACTATCTCAAATAGTTTACACTCGTGTTGGTTATAAACCTCTATCAATTCTTTGGTCACATCTTGCGCTGATTCTATTTGCACTTAAAACAAAATTATACAATTAATAATTATTTTAATTATTATTATTATTATTCATTTTACACTAAATTTTTAAAACTTACTTGTATGCAACAAATAGTGTAAGTATAAGTATAAGTGAAGCATTTTGTTTAATACTAATAAGTTTAAAGCTTTTGTTTTTTTAATTTATACCCAAAGTAATTAGTTTAAATCAAAGAAAGCGACTTACATAATTAAAGAAAAAAAACTATTTATCACATTAGTAATTAGTTTAAATAAAAGATAGCGACTTACATAATTAAAAAAATGACATCACAGAGTAAGAACTATAATTCTATAAATTCATCAAATCCATTCCTGTACCGACCCGCATTCATAGGGAAATTTTTCATTATTACAACAAATCCATTTGGAGACATCCAACAATGTCGACATAAATCTTGAAATTTTTGAAAATTCATATCAGAACCTACATGATCGTAGAATATATGTTTTAGATTCTTATAATCACTTTTGAACAACACCAAACAGTTAACATTATCTCTTATATTATGCTTTGGGACACGTGCATAGCTCTGACATAGGTAAAAACAATCAATTTTCTTATGACGTCCCATACTAAAATATTCCCTGATTCGCTGTTGTGAATGACAGCTCACATCATCAAAAATAAAAAGACTTTGTTCACGAGCTTCATTCGGACTAAGAATTTCACTAGTATCACTAAATGGGAAATATTTAACCCCCTCCACTAATTTTAAAGTCTCTTCTAGTAATTGATATTTTGGTTGATAGAGGGATTTACTGTACGCATAAATGTTTTCAAATCGTAATCCGTTTTCATTTTAAATTAAATTCAACATAAGATTGGTTTTTCTACAACCACTAGGGCCACATATTATTGTTCGTAGTGAATCTGAAAATAGCGGACTATGGTATGTTTGATTGGTTGTATTATCAGGTATTAAATCTTTAACACCAAGTGTATGCTGTTGTTTATGAAAACGCATTGTAACTAAAGCTAAAATTTCAATACAACCCTTTTTATAAGCATTTAAATATATGTGAACCTAATTGTTTAAATAATTTCGAAGTATGTTATGCAAGAAGAAACATCAAGGGAGAGGTATTGTTAACACACTTATAAATAAATTACCGTTTGAGTGACATATACCAAATTATCAATATTGTGGACCTGGAACTAAACTGCAGGAACGATTAGCGCGTGGCGATAAACCGAAAAAACGCGTTGGATCAAGCTTGTATGGTACACGATATAGCTTATTCGAAAAGTAAAGACTTAAAGGAGCGTCATATAGCAGATAAACAATTAGCTGAAGCCGCTTGGAAACGTGCCAAAGCATCTGATTCAACAATTGGTGAAAAAGCACCCGCTCTATTTGTCACAGGTGCCATGAAGACAAAAACTTCCCTTGGTATGGGATTAAAAAAGAAGAAGACGAAAAAGACAAAGAAAAGTATAAACTTTACAGCATCAGTGCGAAAGGCACGAAATGCATTGAAAAAATCACAACCAACGGACTTAAAAGCAGCAGTAAAAATTGCAAAAGCAGCCGTGCGAGGTGAACGTATTAAAGCACCCACACGTGTAATACCAGTTCCAAAGTCTGGTGGTGTACTTCCATTAATTCCCATATTCGCAGGACTCTCTGCTTTAGGTGCTTTGGCTGGTGGAGCGTCGGGTATTGCTAAAGCCGTTACAAATTATAAAAGTGCTCGTGATCAACTTAATGAGAGTCAAAGACACAACAAAACAATGGAAGCTATAGCAATGGGTAAAGGCTTGTATTTAAGATCATACAACAAAGGCATGGGATTATATTTAGCAAAAAACTAATTGAAACGCTTCCACGTAGAGCAATTTAAAATTCCGTATTTTCGTGGTGTTTTTATGCGTGACACCCTACCCAAAAGACCATATAAATATGAAACAGGAATTATCAATCATGATGTATCTAAAAATAGTGGTACACACTGGGCGGCATATAAATAGTATAATCAAAATGTTATCTATTATGATAGCTTTGGTAACTTAAAGCCGCCAGCGGAACTCATTAGATATTTTAAAGGATGTGACCTTCAATATAATTTTGATAGGCAACAACAGTTTAATACGCCGATTTGCGGAAATCTATGTATACAATTTTTATTAAATAAATAAACCAGCAAGTCTTGTATTCACATTATTCAAAATCAAGATGTCATACATGCTTACTTTTACGGGGGATAGCTCTTTTTTAACAACAGACTATTCTCCACCAATTGAATTGGATAAAAATGAAAATTATGAAATGGGTTTAGTAGATTTCCAAGCGTATAATTCCATACCTAATATACATAATCAAAATAACATGTTTTATTATGATGATAAAGTCATAGAAATACCTCCAGGATCTTATGAAGTTGAAGATATTGAACGTTATTTAAATGAAGCTGTAGGCGATGAGGTGACACTACAAATAAATGCTAATACAAATACATTAAAATGTGAAATAAAGTGTACTGCGATAATAAACTGTGAACCATCAGATTCTGTTTGTCGCATGTTGGGATTCAATAAACGAAAAC
>JAEMTY010000198.1:0-26050 GCA_020423425.1 Chrysopa pallens
TGTGAAATTTTTTGCACCATGGTGTGGTCATTGTAAACGTTTGGCACCCACATGGGACGAGCTTGCGTTGAAGTTCAATAAAATTTCCAAGGTTTCTATTGCCAAAGTTGACTGTACTGAAGGTGATAATAAATCATTGTGTGCAGAACAAGAGGTATGTAATACAATTCAGTAAACCACCGTTTATAAATTTGTATTAACATTCTTTATGGTGTTAGATTAGATATTTAAAGAGATTTACCATGACATTCATTTTAATTATTGGTTTGGAAATATGTTTGCAGCTTCTAACCAAAAAAATATTTAAAATTGTGGATATTTGAATAATTTATTCTTTGTATCCCAACGTTGAGTTTCTATTTCGGAATGGTCAGCTATACTTGCAACATTATCTATTATCTATTGTTTTCAGTAGGTATTTAAACAATACATACTATGGCATCTATGATGCTGCTCTTATTGGTATTAATTCAGTTAAAATAAATATTTAATATTTGGGTCTTATTGATCTGAAAATTCGGGAAGGTCTTTAATAGACTATTACAAACAAAGTATCAAAAATCCCCATCGACACTAAAAAATATTCAAACTGTAGGTGTCATAAAAATATTATGTCAAATAAACTTAACTAGAATCGCAATTATTGATTCGTAAACAAAAAAGTATAACAATTCTTGTAGATGAATCATGATATACTATATTTGTTTGGTCTATTTTTATTATACTCAACACTTTCCCTATCTTATTCTTGCCATGACTCTTCTTTTTTCTATTCTATCGTATTTTAAATATTTAACCCCTTTCTTGTAATGAAATTCAAATATTCTCTTTCTTGTATTAGTTCAAATATTCTTTTTTTCAACCAATTATTTTCTTATATCCTTTTTTTGTTACATTTTTATCTTCTGCTCTCATTATCCACCAGCATTTTTTTTCTTCTTTGCTACTTCCTATTACGCAATAATTTTTTTTCAAAACGTTTACCTCCTTTTTCTATTGTTTTATAATAATATATAACTGCGATTTTTAAAGCACGGTTTTTGAACGATGTATTTCAATTTCCATTTATATTGCGCAATTTGAGATTCAATTACTGACTCTTACTAAGTCTTTAAAAACTTGAAAAAAATCTTAAATAGAAAATAAATTTAGAATAAAGTTTAAAAAAGATTTAATTCCTTTCAATTCGTGAAAATTATTTAATTGAATTAGTTGATAGATACCGAAGCTTTAGTATGGAAATAATACATAATTTTCATACAATCGCAACTTTTTGTATAGAAATATAGTGTACAATTTTTTAAATTTAAGCGTGTGATATCTAGAAAGTATTGACTTAAACCTGTCAAATAAAAATGAAAGTTTTTTTCATAAATAAAACTTGTTTAGCGTAAATCGGTAATGCGAAACGGGAATTAAAAATATTTCCTGATCGAAAATAACGGAAAACTTTTAAATTGAAATATTAAATGATTAATGTTTGATTGTAGGTTGATGGATTTCCTACAATATTTTTATACAAAAATGGACAAAAAATGGCCGAATACACTGGAACTAGATCATTAGATGATTTACAATCATTTGTAACAAAATATTTGGAAGACCATGATGAATTATAGAGTCAATATAGAATTACAAATTTTTTATTTGATGATTCTTTAAACAATGCCATTCATTCTTCTGATCCTAACGTACCTACCCGAAAAAATATTCGTTTTTTTTATAATTATAAATCATTGGTACAATAAAATTTATTTTTTTTTTCTGATTTTTTGTTAATTTACACTTTTTATTGTAGTTTTTGAAATAATCGTACACAAAAGTACCTATATAGAACTTGTTATTTGTTAAATAAGTTTTTTTAAAAGAATATAAAGAATGCTTTTAGAGAAAAGTAGAGTTAAACGTCTAAAGAAAAGTAAAATTAGTTTTGAATAAATTCGGCATTACCTTGATATATAAATTTTATTTTCATTTTCTTTAATAATCATCTGAACACCCGTATTAAGAAAATGATTACACGAAAATGAGACGTCTATAAAAAAGAAGCTTTTCATGAATAATACAAAATGTAATTATCCAAAATTTAATCTAGTTTGGGCACCTATAATTGCAATATGATGACGAAGCTCAAGATTTAGATTAAGATAATAATAAGAGGGAAACCGCATCTGCACCCTTCTGGCATCTACACCTTTTGGTCCTATGTACCCTCCTTTAAAACACTATACCTGAAGGCCCAGGATATCTTCTGATTCAAGGTGCAGGTGATGCTATAAGATCTTATCGAGACCAGTGGTTACGCATAAATTCTTTTCCAGAATTTTTCCCATAACAGATGGATCCGGGGTTTCAGACTAGAACATTCTATATATAACACCTTGAAGATTTCTGCAGGTGCAAATGGCATAAATGGAATTTTATCTAGCCACGACCTTCAAGTAGGTTCACTTCAGATTCCCAAATTATGATGGTGATTATTCAATCGACTGTGCCCTGTGAGAAGACTCTCTATTCTTCTCAACTGTACCCTGGTCAGTTTCAACCGGGAACAGTTAATTGGTATAGCTGTGGTAATACACTACTTTAGCCTGTCGCATTTTACCCGTGAATTCCCAGTAAGCAAGGTGCGCTTGTCGAAACCAGTCTTTAATACAGGATATCATCCAGCATTTTGTAATAGGAATAACATGTTCAAATGATAGCGGTGTCAGTGACGATTCATCTTGAGTCCGTTTTCGAGGGTAATGCACGCATAAAATTAAATTTATTATCTATACCTATATGTAACCAAATAATATACTGATAATTATTTTTTGTGTTTCGTTAGTTATGTCGTTGAAGTTAAAATGTTTTGTATAAAACAAAAATAAATCAGCAATTCTTTTGAGAAACTGTTGGATACATCATTTTCATTAAATCATGACAAATATGTTCAGAGTAATAAAATTTACGAATAAACTATTTTCATAAATGAAATCACACTAAAAGTTCTATCATAATCGAAAATAGTCATTCTAGCTAATCTGTCGAACATTAGATATTTATAAAATTATTGTTTTTGACATTCACAAAATATAAATGTCAAAATTAGTAAATAATTTTAGCAAGACTTTTTTTAAAATTATTTCTTTCATCATTCATAATTATTTATAAATAATTGTAGAATTAAATTTTCAACTAAAGGATTTGTCTAGTTCCAACACTATTTTATTCGAAATCTAGAATCTCAAGTGAATCGAATAATGCCTAATTATTTTAAAGTGTGCCGTTTTCGACAACGTCGTTTATCAAAATGCATGACGAATTTTTATCCATGGGTAGATATACACCGATTAATATAACAATCACCTTTTAGAAACTTAAAATGTTTGCATTTATTTTTGAGTTATCTGTTAATCTACGGCAATAGTACAGAATAATTTCGTGTTGCGTGATTCATAAATTTAATAACAGATAGAAATTAATAAATTTACTCAAACCATTCTAATTTTCTATTTTATAATTACAGTACAGAATAATTTCGTGTAGCGCGATTCATAAATTTAATAACAGATAGAAATTAATAAATTTACTCAAATCATTCTAATTTTCTATTTTGTAACTCAAAAAAGGTATATAAAAAATAGGTTCAAAATGTTAAGTCAAATTGATTTCAATCAATCACCAATCCGATTATTAAAAGTTGATTGTGCTTTACGACGATATGATTCTAATTTTTTTTAAGTGATTGGGTGTTGTTCTATAACATTAATATTTGTTATAGATGAGGTATATTTATATGTATAATATTTTACTAGATGAGGTAAAATATTTACCAAATGCTTTTAATGAACTAGATTCAGAAAATCAATCACCAATGTAATTATCAAAAGTTGATAGTACTTTGTGACGGTGTTTCGAATTTTTTTTGAAGTGATTGGGTGTTCTTTAATATTAATATTTGTTATAGATGAGGTATATTTATATGTATAATATTTACCAAATCTTTTTAATGTCCAGATGACGACACCTGAAATAATTTTAGACGATTTAATGAGGGAAGAAATGATTATTTTTTTGTGTTCATTCCTATGTCACGTGCATGAATTTATAATAAATCCAGTTAACATAGCTCAAGTGGACTGATTTTAGGAATCGATTTGGATTGGTTCCTTTGTATTTTCACACAATTTGCATAGGCATATGTACTAAATATAAATTCTAAAAAGCTACATTAGTAATTAGTCTATGGCATAGATTTGTCTTCTAATTTGAGTTATAAATATTTGTCATTTTAATTTGGCATAAATTTTAGGGACATCCAATTTAACTGATTCCTCTAGGATACATTTATTAAAATATTTTCTTTGTACATTCAGTTTAATAAAAATGTACCACAATGGTATGGAAATTTAAGAAAACAAGTTTTAAAAATGGTTAGTTGCAGCGGTGGGATTGATAAACGAGATTTACAACAGTCAGCATCTGGTGACAAATTTGATTTTTTTCAAAAATTTGTTACACTATCTTTTAACCTTTATAATATTCATGAAGATACTATGAGTAAAAGTGAATCTTCCACTAATTTTATAAAAATTATTCAAAATGGTGTAACCATTGTGAAGTTTTATTCACCCACATGTCCACATTGTCAAAATTTTGCACCTGTATGGGATCAATTAATATTAACATACGGAGCAAAATCTAAAGCTAAATTTTCAGATGTTGATTGTACACAAGCAGATTTTTGTGAACAACAAGGGGTATGTAATTTTATTAGTTTAATGTATACTTATTAATTAATAGTTTAATGTATACTGTGACATGGTATCCGATGGACAACAGCCAAACTTTGTTTTCCGAATAAAATAGTTTTTTTTTTTTGCTTTTTAATATAACTAGAATTAAAATTTACACGAATTTTTTTAAAATAGTCGAATATTATGTTTTAACTATTTCAATATCTTAAAAAAAAAAAAAAAAAAAACAAACTATTAATGGATTTTTTAGAGAGAATGTTAAAGTTTGACACATGATTTAATAAATCAAATAAGACGCAAATGGGAACTATTTTTCTGTGTGGGGTCTGCCCCATGTGATCCTTACGTTATTATTTGAATGAGTGTGCGGTCACGAGTTAAAAAACAAAAAATGCGATACTTGAATCTTTCATGTAATTTAAAAATTGAAATTATAATAATTTTTTACCATCAACTTATAACTTCAATACATAATTTATATGATATAAACGGATGTCGCGAGATTTAAGTACTCGTACTTACTTAGTTTAAAAATTTTAATAGTTAAAATCAATCACAACAAATTATTTAATTAACCTGTTTATTTACTCAAGTAAATCTCGCGACAAGCTTTTATATCATATAAATTGTGTTTTGACGTGTTGGAGTTGATAGTAAAAGTTTTTTTTTTTAGCGAATTTAAATAAAAACTTGTTTTATAAAAGTGTTTATATAATTTTTATTTTTCGACAAGCAAGTCCTTTCATTTGATACACGTATTGTAGGAGTGCATTAAAAATAACTAGTCCGGCATGTTGGATTTAGAATGACATTACACAGTTAACCATCCATTGTCATCCAAACTGTACGTGTATATAAAACTTCAGATCAATCGGTTGTAGATATCTGTTTCAAAATTAAGTTGAAAGATTTCATCTGAACAAACATACATACATTAGAAGTTAAACAAAAGTTTTAAAATATACGATTGATAGTATGTAAATTGTTTACCTGGTTTATTTTTGATTTAATTAAAAAATTGATTTCCAACTATTATATATAAAATTCACCCTAAAGATCGTGAATTTTCTGCGTAAAAGTTTAGGCCGACGAATTTTTTCTTACCAAAAATTCGATCGAAGAATATGATTAATTGATAAAATTAAATCATTTTTTTACGCATACATACTAGCCCATGTATATTTCGCTGGAATATTTTCTTGTTTTATTTATAGATTGTTGGAGTTCCGACGTTACATGTGTATAACAATGGAATAAAAATAGATGAATACACAGAAGGTTGGTCTTTCGATGAAGTCCTTTCATTTGTTAAACAATACTTAGATTAAATATTCCATCTTTTTTTTATGGTTTATTAATAAATAAAAAATGGTATTCAAAATATATATTACATATTTTGTTGTTTATTATCAAAAGCGGCGTATTCAACACATCGTGATGGATCAGTGGGAAAATATTCTTGACATTTGGTCATTAAACGTTTTAATGCTTGAATATATTTACGTTGTGTCTCATCGTTCATTACATGTGCTACATTTTTTGAGAAAATTTTCTCACGCCCAGTTCGAGCATGTATACCAACCATGGTAACACCTATTGGCCATGGGGCATTCCCAATTGCCATTTGTAAATATGCATCACTTGCCTGTAAACAAAATTAAATTTTTGTTTGTTAATTTATTATCAATCTTACAAGACATGTATGTTATCTACATTAGTTCAATCTGTAAAAGAGTCCATAATATTTTAATAGTTGTGAGCGAGTGGAGGTGTCTTATAAGATTTCGTCTCACCATCATGCTTTCAAATGATTAATTGATCATTAAATGATTTAAGCACGTAAGTCAGAAAATATTAATTGTTCTTCGATTTTGCACGCTTACTTCTATTGATTTTAATCTTTACAAGATCAAAGTAATTTTTTAGGTGTATAATACCCTATTATAATTTCAGTTCATTATCTTTTTTATTTTCAAGTTGAAAGTATAAAACTTAAATTTTAGTGTAATAGATCTTAATTTCTTTCATCTACTTTGATTAGGGTTTTAATTGATTAAAATTTGTGCTTTAAAATCATACCTGTAAATAATTTCGATCTAACAAATGACGTACAATATCTGTTAAACTATCAGAAATATCTTCCGGTAAAGATGCTGTTTTAAGTTTCCTTAATAATGGTTTTAAATAAACTTGAGTTTGTGTATATGTTGCTCCAGCCATTTTACCACGTGTTGAGCTTTTTTCACATGCTGAACGATTATTTAGTTTATCACCCCACATCCTTAATAAAAACTATTTAAATAATACAAAAATTTATTAAATAATTTCAACCAAGATAAATATCACAGTTAACTTACTTGTAAAAACATCATAATAACTTTCATGTCTAAATTACGATTACCACGTCCCATAGATTTTGCCATTTCCAAAATACCATCGTAAGTTAAATCAGGATCTTCTTTATCATCACGATCTTTCGCAGACTGTTCTGATGTAGATTTTGTTGGATCTTCATCGTCATCATTATTAGAATTTGATTCACGTGCACCTGATTCAAGCAATTCGTCCAAAAATGCTTGATCCACTTTTTCCATAGCTTCTTGAAAATCGTTTCGAAAACCCTATTTATAAATGTTTTGGGTAAGAACAGAGAATCTTAAAACTAAATTGAATTGTGAAACATACTTTATTCATCTCTGGCTCCAATATTTCACATTTTCGCAATCGTCTAAATGCTTCTAGTTCTGTTTCACCAAATAATAATATTGGTTCACAACGATCTCGTAAACGACGTATTACTTCGACTCGTGCCAATACGGTTTGCTCATTATTATCCTCTGTTAGATTTCCATCTTGAGATGTTTTGGTATCTTTTAAAGATGCCACGGATATTGTATTTCCATACTTTTCACGGTATTCTTGCTCTTCTTTAGCTACAAGATCACCTCGTTTAAAATATTTCCGTTTTTCATCCTATCAAGATTATAAATTAAAATATTATAAGAGTTAAGTTTTAGTATAAAGTTCTAATTATTACTTACGATTAACTTATTTTCTTCTAAAAGTTTTCTTTTTTTCAGAATTTCTGCTTTTAAAATATCCATCTTCCTTTCAGTTTCATTTACTTTTTATTTTTGACATTTAAATGAAGTTTACTGCAAGCTCTGTGTTTACTATTATAAACTAGAGACACGTTGTGATATTATCGGCACTGTGTACACCATACAGAAGAAGAAGCATAACCGATTGACACGAGTGATCTAATGTATAAAATGAAACATTCATAAATGTGTATAAATCCAATTAAAACGTATGTAGATTGTATATTGTGTCGTTAATTATAGTTTTCCAACATTTTGAATCATTAATACCATTAATTAATAAACCGGAGAATGTGGTTTAACAGCTCCAATTTAAAATGTATTTGTTTGCACGTGTTCATTAGTTCCGCAGTAATATTCATCATGACTAACCTCTGCCCACACCAAAAATTGAGAAAATTAGGGTAATTTTCCACCCGGTATAATAACAGTGTTAAAAAATTTTTAAAATTAAAAATTTGACTACAAAAATTGTCTCTCAGTGGCCTTAGCGGCTGATCACGAATCCGAAGCTAAAAAGCAACTGAGAATGGTTTCAACCCCATTAAAACCCCCTAGAAGTGACAATGAAAATATATATTTTAAATTGAAAATTTCCCCTCGAAAATCGAAAACCTTTTGAATGTTTTTGGAGCCGCTGATGACAATTTCATATTTTAAAAGCAACTGAGGATAAATTCAACCCCCTTTAAACTACCCTAGAATAACAGGGATAAGAAAATTTTTTTAAATTCAAAATTTCACATCGCTAATCGTTTTTCCGGGATTTTTTCGGTCGTTGATCACGAATCCGAAGTCAAAAAGTAACTGAGGATTGTTTCAAGCACAATAAAACTATCCAAGAAGTGGTGATTTAAAATTTTTTATAATTCAAAATTTCACCTCGAAAATTGTCTCTCAATCCTCAGTTGCTTTATGACTTAAAATTTGTGATCAGCGGTCTCAAAAACCCCGAGAGACGATTTCTGACGTTAAATATTTTTAATCTCTGTCAATTATAGGGATGTTTTTAATGTCGTTGCAACTATCCAAAGTAGGTATACAAGTTTCAAAATTTTTTTATCTAGGGGTGCACTTTATGCGATTACAACCATCTTCGGTAGCGTTTGGACTTCGAATTCGTTAATCAACGAATCTAAAAACCTTTAGGTACAATTTCCAAGGTGAAATTATGAATTAACAATTATTTTAATCGCTCTCATATCTATGGGTGGTTTTAAAAGGGTTACAACTATCGTCAGTTGCTTTTGAATCTGGAATTTGTGATCAGTGATCCCAAAAACTTTCAGGACATAATTAAAAAAAAAAAAAACTCACTGGAAAGTGATAAAACATATTTTTCATGCAAATTTTCACCTTGGATACATGATCAGTGGCCCCAACAACATTTCTGAGACGATTTTTGTGGTGAAATTTCGAATTTTTTAAATTTCTTATCACTGTTACTTTTTAGAATGAGAAAACAACCTTAATTTTTTCAATTTTCATAGTAAGGCAGAGGTTAGTGGTGATGAATGTTCCTGAAGATCTAGGGAACACGTATAAACAAGAATTTTTAAAATTGGAGCTGTTCCACCACTTTTCTGTCTTATTTACTACTAGCTTTTTACCCGCGGCTTCGCCCGCAGTGGAGAAATTAAATAAGTATGAGAGATAAAGGGTAAGGGTATAATAATAGAAATGAGTCAATATAATAACTAAATTTTATTGCTTGGCTGAGATCAACAATTTTTAAAAATTACTACAGGCAATGAAGTTTAATATATGCTTAATGAAATGCAACAACAAATGTTAAAATATATTTCACCGTAACAAAAATAAATAATTCTGAATTCTAACAATTTAAAAAAATAAAATACAAAGTATTAATTTAAGATATTTTTATAGACAATGTTATAAGTTTTCCCGTCGGGTGCAAATATGTGTAAATTCCGGGCATTAGATACACGTGAACAGGCTACATAAAGTTGACCATGAGAGAAGCATGGGTTTTCTAAATGCACTCCTGGTACCTGTAATATTTGTCCTTGTGCCTTGTTTATAGTAACAGCAAAGCTAAGCTTGACGGGAAACTGAACCCTTTTAAATTGGAATGGAAGGTCAGTGGGAATAATTGGTATCCGAGGTATTATAACACTATTTTCAACTGCTCTCAAAACTCTTTGTCGCTCAGCTTGTTCTTATCTTCTCAGCTCCGCGTGAGCCGAAGTTTCGTGATTTCGTGCAACTTTTGCGGCACGGGCCCGCGATGAACTTTTGGATAGACCAGATTTCCGCTTCCGAGGCATTTTTTCAAATAAAACCAGAATAAGAATTAACATCAGCGAGTAAGATCTTAAATAATAAAGTAACAGCTAACCACAAAAATTACGGATAACCTCAAAAATGTGAATAGTTTTATACTGCATGTAACGACAGAAGAAAATAACAATAAATATAGAAAAATTAGAAACAGTTGAAACTATATTCAATTGAATTAGATATTATCGTCACCGTCGGTAATACAGTGGGCCGGTATTACAGTATTCAGGGTTGAAACTTCATTACTATGATGCTAGATGGCGTTGAAGTAGCTAAATTTGACGATATTTTGACAAACAATTTTCTTATTTTTCGTATAAAATTTTTATTTTTTTTTAATAAAAAGTATCCTATGTTACTTCTAATACCTTCAAGAGTGTATGTGCAAAGTTTCATGATGATCGGTTAAGTAGTTTTTGCGTGAAAGCGTAACCAACAAACTTACATTCACATTTATAATAGTAGGGATATTAATGAATAAATAAATCGCTTCTGTTTCATATTTGCAACATTAAATGAAACGATGTTTCTTTCCAGTGAGTGGTAGCATATGTTTTTGTAATGAATTATAGTTTTGTAATTATTTTACCTTCGTTATACAAAATAAACATAATAGATATCGTTAGTTCATTATTCACTTGAATAAAATCCAAAATGAATCAAAATTAACCATATTTAACTTATAAATTAAATCAAGTTTAATTTATTTTGATGTTAATACAGAGATTATTAAAATTGTTTGTGTCAATTGTTCAATATTTTTACATTTTCAGATACAAAAAATTTGTTTTACATAATTTTTTGCATAGAATATTTTTAACAGTTTTAAATATCATAATTTTACAATTAGCAGTAAACTGGTCGGTGGAAATCCCTTTTTTCTGAAAAGTAAGTTTTACCAAAAATTGATTTTTTTTCTTAGTATCTTGAAAATGGTGCAACAGATCAAAAATTACTACGATACACAAAAGAAAGCATGTTAAATAATAAAAAAGTGTGTTTTTGTAATTTTTGTACAAGAGGTTCGGTTTTCGAGAAATAAACATTTCAAAAGTTTATCAAAAATAAATTTTGTCGGCGCGCGAATTAATATTTTAAAATTTTTATTACAAAAATCTACTCAATGTAAGTGAAAATTAAGCTTTTTTCACGATTGGGAACATTATACTGATTTATTTGAAAAACTATTTGTATCTATATCTATTTGATATTCAAAAATTATTTGAGTACTATGATGCAGAGATTCTAAAAATTAAAAAAAAAAAACAGCATTCAAAAAATTGTTGATTTTTAATAATTTAAAAAAGTTATATCATTGTTTTTTACAAATATTTTTGTTATTGAAATTTAAAATCTTATAGAAAAAGTAAGAGTAACGAAAACATTAGTACTGATGAAAGTATCACAATCTATTTATACAAACACGTAAATATAATTTCGAGATTTTGATCATCATTGATAGTATACAAATTTGATAATCAACTGTTGAATTTTTAATTGCATATTATTTTGATTTCAAAATTATAACAAAATTAATACCAACTAAATTTTATCCATGTGGAAAATATGTTTGATTTTGATTTTATATTTGATTATCTGATATATAAAATAAGTTTTGCTTTGATGGTACTATAAAATTGCCCATAGGTATGTATGTGAAAAGCTGATAAAGAAAAACAAAGAATATTTTCTATGTAAAAAATAAAGAACATTTAATTAAAAAAAATTAAACTACAGAAATATGACTATATTTATTATCCCCTGCGAAATTATAACATATTTTATTTTAAAAGGAGCGGTAAGCGATGAGGGGATGAGAAATCACATTCCAATAAAAGTTAACCTATATGAAATCTATAATTGTATCCCAGATTTTCAAATACCAATCGTAATTTTATGTACAGTCAACTCCAATAAAACGCACCGATCTTAATTTTCCTTGTTTAATTAATTTTAAAATGTTTGGCTTTATATATATACATATTTGGCTTTATACTATAGATAATGTATAAACAATAAAAAAATTATTTCAAGCTTTCATCGAATTTTCATGTTTTACGGTCCACTAAATCTATGTTATTAAACCTCCCCTGGAGTGTATCTTTGTAAATAATGTAATTGATGGCACGCACTATGTCTGATACAAAAATATGAGGTACTAATGAGATATATATCATATACATAAATATCAATATTTGAACTATTTATAATTTCGGGACGTTGCACAAAATAAATGCATACTGTTGTAATGAAGAACCCATTATTACATGCATATAGTAAAAGTTTTTTTGTTTTTTTTTTTTGGCGCACTGTTCAATATATCTGAGGTATCGGACACGGTGATATATCTCTTATATCGGATATATCATAAATGTGATTTTCTTGTAATGTATATTGTATCTTGTAATGTATATAAAGTAATGTATATTGTATATTCACACACGTTGCCATTTTCGGGATTTGAAACCAAGTTCGTCATAAAAATATTGCATATATAATCAATCCTACCATATAATACTTATTACCTGGTTTAGTAGAAATTTGAGAAAATTCTTCATTTGATATGATTTTATTAAAATTAATTTAAACTATGTAAATTATCATATAAATGTTTTAACAATGTTATTGTTGGTTTTCGTATCGACGAATTACACGACTCAATTACCGATGTAATTTCATCACATGCTCTCAACAAATTTAAATAAGTTTTTAAATATAATATTTCCTTAAAAACTTTTATATTTTTGGTATTCCGTTCAGTTTGATGGTCATAATCTGATAGCTCAGATTTTGTTTCTGATGTACTTGCTGCTAAGGATTTTGGCGGTAAAATTGATTTGATTGCTTTTGATTTAATTACTGCTGTTGATTTGGCACTTGCAGTACTATTTCGAGTCTGAACTTGATCAATATGTACATTTTTATAAAGCATGTATCGATCTATTGGATTATCCAATTCTATGCATTGTTTCATTCGACTTTTATATTTAATTGGTGGCCGCAACTTATCATCCATAACACTTATGCGACGATCTATTGACCTTACACATTTTTTAACTATCGATTCATTACTATTTTCAATAAACAATATTTGTTTTTCATCTTTGTAAACATCAAATTCTTGATAAGAAACCTATTGAAATTTAATCATGCATCAAATTTTATGCGTTTGAGAGCATGTCCCTACGAATTAGCTGTATATTTTTTATTAAAATTTATTTAAAAGAAAACATAATCCCCAAAACTCTACCTTGATACGATCATATCTGATGGTTGTACTTAACCTGGGCCTTATTATAAGCCTACAGCTCTATCCTGTCTTCGGCTTTGCATCTCCATCTTCGAGTGTCACGCTGGATGAAGTCCTTCTATACTTCTTTAGCAGGCGTAGATGAAGTCTTTTTATTAGACTATTTACGACAGACACACCTTTCGCGACCGATTTTTCTGATGAAAGCTCCAATGTCTGGCTCAACATACCTACATTTTAGCTCACCATTCTTGCAAATGGAATAAAGAAACTTTTTTATTAAAATTTTACATTCTCAGCATTTCAGCGGTTTGCTCACAGCAGTCAGAGTTCATTTTTCACAGTCATTTGTAGCCAGGAGGCGAATGATTATCTTATACGCTGTCAGTTTAGCGTGAGAGGACTCGCGAGAGTCAAGTTTTCAGGAATGCAAAGAAGCGTTTGTTGCCATCTGATATACGAGTATATATTCCAGTTTTCACGACATTAGTGAAACATTGGAAAGCTGTGGTTTGAAATCTGGAAGGTTGCCTGGATTGGTGGTGGTCCTTTCAACATCTTATGTACATAGTCTTTATTAATTTGTTAGCTTCTTAAGAACTTTCGCTGCTCGCTACTTTCAAACTGTTTGACTAGAGATCGAGAGAAGGAAGGCACTTTTCGGGCCATTATATCGATGTCACTCGTTTAGGTGCTACATTAGCCTGTTGAAGATCGTTTGTTCAGATATTTCTAGCGGTACTTAAAAGCGAGAAGTTAAAAAGTGCAGCCATTAGGTTTCCTTCACATAGACAAGAAACAATTTTAAATCTCACGCTGAGCTACACTCGCAGCTTACAAGAGAACCTCTCGTTCAATAGCTACACCTGTTTGTGATACATGGACTCTGACTGTTGCAAGTAGTTTTACTTCTGAAGTGCTGAAAATTCAGTATTTTCAGTGAGATATACCACAACTTAAATTCTATAAGAAGCACTCTGCATTGTCAGCTTGACTATTCAGACCACTTCTATTGTTATGCCAAACTTTTAAGGTGTATCTATTTACTACTATTCAAATTTTTAATCGATACTTCTATTCTTTTAAATATAAACTTTTTTTAAATGTTCTTTTTAAATAGCTATTACTTTAACAAAAACTCACAATTCGTAATATCGTAAGATGTAAAAATTATCTTGAGTTGTAATGATATTAGTGTATAAAGTAGTATAGAAAATACTTGAAAATTATCGAAAATAAAATGAAAATTGATTTCACAGATTTTATCGTATCAAGTTAAAAAATTTGGGCATTACCTTTTTCTTAGTTTATTGAGACGGAAAAATATCAGTTAATTTGTTGATACGCAGACACGTTTTGTTCAAAGCACTATAGTACATTTGTATAAAAATTCTGAGAAGAATTTGTACATTTTATTTATATTGAAATTTTTTAATTGTATTAAAATAGTATTTTATCAACCACAAAATATTAGATTTTGTTTCTAGGCTTGATTGACTTAAATGAAGAGGGATGGAGCTATTAAGAGAAAGAAAATATTGACTCCTCAAACTTCAAAAAAATCAATAGCTCAAAGCTACTGTCAGCAAAGTAATTATACAGTTTCACATACTTATAAGCCCTACAAGAAACTAACGAAACATTGAGCATCAGTGGATTCTTTTGACCTCCCCTCCCCTCCCCTTGAAACTTGACTTTTCATATTATAGACTAAGAGAAAACTAAAAACTTTTTTACATCCAAGTTTAAATACTTTATACATCCACCGGATTAAGTTGTAAAATGGAACCAAGGATGGGGGTGTATTGGCCCGCTTCACATCTATTCTGACCAATAATAAAGAAAACAGACTGAAACCTAGTGGTGAAACACTATTGACAAATGGTATCCTGAATTTTGTGTTTTAGAACCAGGTAGACTGTTGAAGTTTATGAAATTTAGAAATAAGCTAGTAAAAAGGTGCTTCAGAAATTTAATAATAATTTAGAAATATGAATTAGATGCTTCATGAATTTGAAATAGTAAATGTGAGTTGCCTCTTGGCCAACATTTCGAAATACAATTTTAATATTTCCAAATACCGTTTCATTAATCTTGTTTTGATAAGAGCCCTTTAAACTTACCATCTGATCTATATTCGGATATTTTGCAGAAGGCAATTGTAAATTTAAATGTTTCTCCAATCTAATAGCATCTGTAACAAAGTCATTCACAATTTGACATAATATATTGTATACTAATCGACGTTTGCGAAATTCAATGTTAATTTTTTCAGTTGGAATATGTTTAATTGGTTCCAAAATATCATTTAATTGATTCAAAACTTTATTACGTTCTGTTAAAAGAGTATATTTTTCTTTAATTGCCATAATCATTTTATTTATATTTAAATCCCATTTCGATGATCCAGGTAAAATATTTGAGTAGAATATTTTTAAATTTTCTAATGCATTTTTTTGATAGAAATATTTTGGATATTTACGGTTTGTGTCTAGATTTACATAATAAAATCTCTCCTCTTCAGTGATAATATATGTTGGAATTGGACAATTTCCATTAATTTTAATATCTAATTTTTTGTAAATACTAATTCGCTTTGGATGTTTTTCAATTTTGCCAGGTACATTATTTAAAGCCTGTGAATATTATAAAGATAAATGAATGGTGTCGAACAAAATGTAATAAACTGTTACTCTGTTACGAACAGGAAGATGAAAAGATAATTGATCTACAAGCCACAGATATATGAAATTGTGGAATGAAATGAAAAGGAAGTGTGGAATTGATTTCACTCAGAACAAAGACAAATAGGACAGAATCGAAGTAATTTCGCTATTATTTGAAACTTGGAGAAAATTGACAGCAATAAAATCAAGCGATGACAGCCTTACAAGACTATTTTAAAAACTATTACGAATCTACGAATTGGAGACAATTTGAAATAATTTTTTAAAAACCTGTTTTAAAGCCATTATATCATTCTCTTTCTCAATATTTGCCCATAATAGAAAAGTAATTTGCGTGATTTTGGGTTCAGTAGATAAAATCCATTCTTCTTTAATCATTCCATATTTATCAGGATTCACCATGAACGAAATTTTATAAGTTTGTCCAGGTGGAATTACAAAATCAGAGTCATCAAAAATAAATATATCCGTAAAGTGATCAGATACAGGTAATTTGTTATTCAAGCATAATGTACGTCGCCAATAACAATATATAGTTAATGTACCAAAATTTTGGAAATAAATAATTTTTGTTGTGGTTTTATTTAAATCATTTGTTGTAATTATGATTTCGAAAATTTTCGGTGAGCAATTTGGCATTAATAGGATATTGTCGATTTTTAACTGGACAATTCGATCTTTATTAAAAATATCTTTATCATCATAATCGTTAACATTATCATTGTCTTCAACATATTCTTGTGGATTTGTAACTGTGATTATTGGTAATGTTTTAGATAATCTTGTTGGTTTTGTTGACGAATCAGATATTTTTTCATAGTTATGACCAATTACAATTAAATCATTCATTTCAGGTATATGTGGCTGAATATATTTTAATCTATTATGATTTTCTTCAATTTTTTGTTTACGATATGGCATGTTATACCAATTTTCTATTATTTTACTAAAATGGTTTAAGCAAACAATGTCAAGTTATTGAAATATGGAAAACAATTCGAAAAGTTCGAAAAACTGATTATTGTTTAAATAAAAAAAATCTAGCTATACGTTTTTCAAATTTATGCTTAAACATTGCGTATATATTCTACGCTTAGCTTATTGCTAGAATATGTATTCTACAGCTGTCATCTGATCAGAATGACAGTTAAAATGACACTGACAGAATGCAATGGTACCTGGTACATTATATTATAAATGTTATTTTTTCACATTACTAGCGGGAATTCACGGCAGCAGTGTATCATAATGATTCAATTTTCTTAATTAAAAATTTGGACCTGATTTTATTTTGCAGCACCTAAAAAGCACTTAATTTTGAGCATATATAAATTAAATTTTGAATATTTCGATCTACTGGCTTGACTAGTCTTATTTTGGAAATTAAACTGGATATCACGAATTATTACATGGAGTGAAAAGTCCCGGGCCTAACACATAGATGGTGCTAGTTTTATTGCAGTCACCTTTTTTTCAGTTAATACTAACCTTCAAAAGACAGCTGTTAAAATTTCATGATATTCTATTCATTAGTTTGTGAGTTATTGTGCTAAGAGTGACGCTACTTTTGTTATTTTCAAAACAATGGATCAAAAACAATTTCGTGTTTTAATTTTACGCTGCTTCTTGATGGGAAAAAATACCGTTGAAGCGAAGCAATGGCATAAAAAGTGTTAAGGGGACTCCGCTCCATCAGAAAAAACAATAAAACGTTGGTTTGCTGACTTCAAACGTGGTCGTAGAGACACCGATGATGCAGAACGCAGTGGACGTCCAAATGAGGCGGTAAGACCAGAAAACATAAAAAAAATCCACAAAATCGTTTTGAATGTTCGAAAAGTGAAGTTGCGTGGGTTAGCTGACATCGTAAAGATATCAAAAGAACGTGTTGGCTTTATATTGCATGAGCATTTGACTATAAGAAAGCTCTGTTCAAAGTGGGTGCCGCGTTTGCTCACTGTTGACCAAAAACGAGAACGTGTTGAGCAGTGTTTGGCCATGTTTAAACGTAACAAACCGGAATTTTTGCATCGATATGTGACAATGGATGAAACATGGATCCAGCACTTCACTCCGGAATCAAAACGATCGTCATCTGAGTGGACAGCAACTGGTTGAGGTCTATTTTGAGGCAAAAGATAAATCGTTCTACAAAAGTGGTATTGAAATGTTAGAGCGGCGCTGGAATGATTGCGTTACTCTTGATGGAGATTTGTTATATCATACTATACTACATGAATTAAATCACTAAAGAATCTTATTGGTAAAAGTACAAATGAAATATAAGAAGAGATATGATAAACGAAGGAGGAAATTGAGATAAGAATAAGCTTTTCAAAAAGATGGAAAAGTTTTAAGAGAGAGTTTAACGGATGAAGAGGTTTTGAACATAAATCAACACAAAGAACATTAGTCTTTCAAGTAAGTATTGATAACATATGCCGACCATAATCTTCAAACTAACCCAAAAAGCAGCCAATGGTTCATAACAGATTAGGTTGAATCACTTCGGTTTATAGTGTAGATATCTAATCACAAGCCTGTTGTCCTTTGTATGGCTCTATATTAACAACTCTAAATCCATTAAACCACTTTAGACTTAAACCGATGAAGATCATTATCGGAAAATTAAAAAATGTTTTTGATGTGGTAAGGGCACGACATTAGGATTTTATTTTGGGGTGAGATTGTGTTTAATTATTGTACTCCAATAGGGCGTTCTCCCCGTTCAATAATAATGTGCAATGCTCAATAGTTTTGGGAGAAATGACGTTTAAAAATTTTCCGTTTTGTCTTTATATAATTTATAGACTAATATGGTGAAAGTCACGATTTTAGATTTATAATACTAAGAGAAATACTCCTTATTGAGTCTTTATACTAAGACGTAGGTCTGGAGAGCCTTGACTCTAAGTATACAACTGTTATATCTACGCATAAGATCGGATTCGGAACACATACTCGGAAATTTGTACGTTCTAGATATAAAATACATTTTTATTCATTTATAAGCTATTAAGACAAATTTAATTCAAAATTTTAATATTAGACGATTAGGGGCGGTGGAAGTTTTTTGAAATTCTTTTTAAAATACCAGTTGAAATTCTTTTTAAAATACAAGTTCTAGCGAATAAGGTGGAATACATTGGTTTAATATTATTTCAGCAACTATTAAAGCAAATTTTAAACCGAAATAAACAATCTTTCAGTACTTTCATTCGATTCAATGCCAAATAATTTTTACATACACCAAATGTTGAATAAAATATGTAAATATTTTGAAATAAGATTATAAATATAATTGAAAAAATGAAGAAAAAATGAAATTTTCTAAATTAAATCTGTTTTTTTAGGGATAGTGTATAACATTTTTCTTAAATTAACTAACCTTGTTTAATGTTTATTTTTACTAAAAATTAAACATTTTCTAAAATAATAATACTCAAGATCAGTAAGATACCGGGATCAGATACATAAGATCTCCATTACAAAATTATTGCTGAGAAAACTTAATAATTCTGACTTGATTTATTACATACTTTGTTCGCTCAAGTGTATCAGTTTCTTGTCTTATACGATTGGGTACTGCAACATATTGAATTTCTGGTATTTGACATTTTTTTCTAGAATCCATTTGTATTTCTAATGGGGCCTGATCATTTGCGCATTTTGGTATCAAGCGTATTGGTAATTGCCAAAATGCTGGTGAACCACGATGTGGATCTGGTGGATCTAATATCGTGATGTAATCAAATATCAATTGATCTTCTTGTTTTAAACGAAATGCCTCAATCGAATTCATAATCAATGATTGAATAGGACGCTTTAGTTTTTTTGATAAACGTTCATTTAATTGACGACGCTCTTCCAGATATTTATTCCATAATTCAAAGCGTTTATCATTTTTAATTCTCTTTGGTTTGTCAACAAGCACTGGGAAAACTTGTAACGATTCTCGTGCCATACGAAATTGCGAGGAATTGATACTGCTTCTAAGAGGCATTCCATATCCATGAGTTTGTTCAGAAATGATACCCCTTGATTTTTTATCTGCATCTGAAATAGATTGATGAGAGAAAAGTGACAATAAATTGTCACCGGCCGTTAAATCTTCACTCATTTTGAAATAACAATAAACTGGAATTAAAATTAACAAAAAATTAAATTATAATGAGTTATTAAAAATTTTTTTCGAAGAATTATATTTTTAAATGATAGGCTTTGATTATATTTTAACGTTGCTATCGTTACACAATATTATAATCAACGATGATTCACTCTAGGGCTGATTTTTACAGCGTTTCGGGTCCATATTATTTTCCGTTAACATAGGGTGAGTGCATTTCAACAGTTTAAACACGAAAAAAACATATATAATTTTCTTCTATAAGAATGTAGCTACATAGTCCTCTTAGTTAAAGAGCTTGTAGTTAATTTTATGTAGGTATTTATTGCAGCCTGGAAATTGGTAAAATCGCCTTTAGCAATAGCATGTTTAGCTCAATTGGTCTGGCAAAATAGTCTGGCTAAATTATTTTCTTAGTGAATTAACTGATATTTACATTTCAAAATACCCAAGAACATGTTTTTAACAAGAAAAATTGCTTAGAAAATTTAATAGATGCCAAAGTCCCACTACTTTTTTTTAAGGTGTATGATTTTATGTGAAGGCGTTGTTAAAGATGATTTACACATTATCATTCTGCCTCAAATATCTACTAAAAATTATATAATATCTAGAATAACATAATTCTCGAACATCAATTTAGGTAGTGTAGGGTAACATAAGTAATTGTAGTTTTTCCCTGTCGAACAACAAACCGACTTGTTATCTCAAGGAAATAACATGGTACCATACGATTGTACTTTTTTATGACACTTGAAATTATAAAGAAAATATTAAAATTTTATTATATTTTTTCCTGTGATTTTTAAGATAGTATTTTTGTAAAAATGGCTGCTCTCTTAGTACTAAACCGTAATGACTAAAAAGTATCAGATACAAAACATCTATATTATATTACGCTTTGATTGATTTTCGCGGAAAATATTATTATTTAGATAAGTATTTATATATTGTACGTCCATTTCGACTAAATTTAAAAATAGTTTCTATTCTGAGCTGAAAAGACCTAAAATGTTTATGTAGTGCCCACATTACAGACAGCGACTCTTTTCCTCAATTTAGTTCTTATGATTTTAGTATGCTACTGTAGGCACATGTACTTTTAAATGTTTTTCCATTGATACTTTTAAAAATAGAACAATACTGAATATTATTCATTTTCTTTGTTCAATTTATATATTATAAACATACAAGCTGAAATGTAACAAACTTATATTTAAATATTTATACGAAAAAAAAAATATAATTTTCATGTATAAAGTATAAACGAAATATTTACATATAGAAAACTTGTTTGCTGTCTGTCATAGAAGAGATCTACCAACTGTCGAGATGTCAGTTAGCTGTCTCGTTTCCTTGTCAGCACGACAGGAACACGTAACTTGGATTATCACCGCCCGCCAGTCAGTCACAAACATATTATTATAAATACACTAAAGCATGAGCTTTGTTGATGGTATACCTAACATACGTGTATATACGATAATTTACATTTACAAGTTTCGTTTATTAACGCGAACGCGAAGTATCTACATTCTGTAATATTGTTTATCAACGCGAACAAACCAATTTATCTAATGTCTAGTTTATTTATTTCTCGTTAGATCGCATTATGTGTATCTTTTATAAAATAAACTATACCATTCTCAAAAAAAAAAAAAAAATAAATAAATAAATAAAAATTGCAAAAATAGTAGGCCATCAGTTTAATTTAATTTGATTTAAGTTTATTCTATACAACTAGGCCATCAACGACCTCAAAATATATACAAATTATTTTCATGAATTAAGGAGAATAACATAAGAGCATAATATTATTATTTATGTTTTTAATCTTCATCGTATATTTGTAGTCTTTTTAAGTTTTCTATGGTTTCTAAGCATCCGACAGGCGTGCTTAAACAGGTTTTGATGTTTCAGAGGCACAGACCTGATTCTTGATTTTTTAATACAGTTTAGCAATGAGTTCAATATCAAGATTAAGGTTCCAGCTGTCACATTTGGATCGCTGACCTTTGTACAGAAGGTATCGGTGTGTCACACAGTCTTATATAGGAAAGTAGCTTAAATGGACAACTTTTGACTTTTTTAATAATAAACGTGGTGGAACATATCACCTGTATGTGTCATACTTTTGGTCATACTTTTTTAACATTGATTATTTGACCGTGTTGTGTCATTAGAGTGTGGTCTATTCCTAGATTGCTGATTCATAGCTGGTCTTTGGGACTTATTATTAGGGAATTTTCCTTGCAATGTGTCTCGTATCATATTAAGTTTGATATTCTTTTGTTCAGACCATTTGGCCTCCCAATTGTTGAACGTCAAATCCTTTATCAGTTTATTAAAGTCTTCTGTCATGAGAGATATCAGGTTGCCTTTTGTTTCATTGAGGGTTGTAATGTTTGCTTCTTAGTCTCCTCCTTACCTTTGATGACTAGGGAGCTAAACTATCTCCACTAAATTTCTAGTTCCTATGAATGTTAAACGAAGTATGATATCATAAAAATTTTCAGTTTACGATAATTATTTCAGTATTATCAATATGTATTTTTCTAACTATTTTGCATGTATAAGTAAATACTCCGGTTTTAGATCATAACATCTAATTTTATATCTTCTTCTTAAAATTAACTAATATACCAATTTTTTATAACAAATTTTGGAATATTGGGTAATACAGTACACAAGTTTTTATCTACAGACAATTAAGAGAACATATTTTGGAAATGAGATATCTCTAAAAATACATAGTTAAAAATAGATTCTTTTTTTTAATAAAGAGTTAAATTTAAGCCACACTTCTTTATCGAAACTGGTTTATAAGTGTTTCCAAGTGAAAATAATAATAACTTTTGTAAACTTGTAAAACGGAGCCCCTGATAGCTATACTTCAAGTAAATTTCCTGATAAACGTGTGATAAACGTGTGTAGCAGAGTTTTTGAAGTTGGGAAATATATAGACAGATTACTGCATACACATAGACGTTGGGTCAAAAAGCTTAGAGAGTGACCCAAATGCTTGTTTAAAATTTTATTAGCTTTAAAACATACCGTTTATTCATGTCAATGTAACATTTAGTGAAATACTATCTTTTTAAGATTTATTAGTTAAGTTTGGACCATAGGGTTTGGGTGATCACAACGGATTCGCGCTTTCAACAAATTTATTATAAGCTAAAATAAATATATTATTTATTATTACTTTAAATGCATTTATCTGTTATTTACTTATTGATTGTAGAAATAATTAATATTGACAAGGTTACATTTATTTTAAGTATATGTTGTTCTAATTAAGTCACTTTGTGTGTCAATAAAAGCTCTTTTCAATAGTTGTTGTACATGTTTTAACATAGATAGTCATTATGTTTGATACTTATAGACTTTCCGAATGGGTCGGGCGACCCTATCTCTGGTCTTCGCATATCCGCCTGTCTATCGTGTTCATCATTGTCAAAGTATAACAATTCTATGAGTTTGACTTGTAAACAACCAAACGATCACAACATGAAGGGTGAACCAGAAAATAAATGTTGATTTTATAAAGTGTATGTAGTAGTTCTCAGTATGAAATATCAATTCATTTTGTGTAAAATTTTTGACAAATTTCAAACTACTTAAGCCTATTCAAATTTAAATCGTTTATGCATTTAACTTTTCATTTATTTTATATATGTTTAAAATTCCAATCCATTCATCATAAGTGGGCACTAATATGCGTAATTATTTATTTATTAATTGTTAATAAAAATGTAATTATTTTCAAAAATTAAGTAGATCGTGATCAAGAGATTGTACACATTCCAAATTTTGGTCGATGTCTCGCCATATTTTGTATTTCTGCTGTTTAATATTCGAGATTATTTCAGATATGAAAAGGCATCTATGTAGGCCAGTTTGCATATCACAATGAAGTCACCATACTTCTATTTTGAATATCGTTGTCTGTTTTACGTCGAAAATGGGACACGTCAAAAATGTGGAACCTCAAAAATCACTCGGTCTATAATCATTCCGACAATAACCAGTCGGTGCATAAACAACTCCAAAACAAGTACAAAAATCATTATGCTCAAAACTACTTATTTCAAAATTAACACCATTTAAAATTACTCCACTATTAAGCAGAAATGCTTTAAAGATTCAATTCTGGTTGTAATCTTAATAATATAAAATTAAACGTCAACTGTGTTTAAGTTGATCTTTTTTTGATTTTTGGGATCAAGTTAGTATAGGCCTGCGTATTTATGAGCCATATGTCTAATCTGTCATTAAGCTAGCCAAGTGATATTTGGGGTCGAATTAGTACGGTTCAGCCGGTTTTTTTGACACTTACGTAAACACTGTGCTTAAAATAACTAAGTGATATCCAGGGGAGAGTTTGTATGGGTCTGCCGATATTTGTTCTTTACTTCCAACCTGTGATTGAACTACCCACATTTTGTTTTATTTGTGTTTGTATTGACTTTTTTCGTTCTACTTTTAACCTTTGATTATACTACCCAAATGACGTTTAGGATCGAGTTTGTACGGGTATACGTATTTATCGGTCCTTACGTTCAACATGTGATTAAACTACAAAAATAATATATGGGATTGAGTTATTACGGGTCTGCGGTTCTAGCGTTTAACCTGTGATTAAACTACCCAGCAGATTTCATCATTCAAACTCCGAGTTGTTTTTGCATTGAGTTGTATTTGTGGCGAGTGGTTTTGAGTTGAGTAGTTTGTGGCCAACGAGTGATTTTGGGCTTGAGTGGTCAATATTCGAGAAGTTTTTGCCGAGTGTTATTTTCCTAATCCGGCGAAAATAATTATCTTATTCTATAATAAATTGAATGGATCGTGTACACAAAGATATACAGTATAATTTAAATTGTATAATACAAATTGTTTGGCATTAAATTACCCATAATGTTGAATGACAGCTGTCCATCTAATATGTAATATGTCTGTCATCATTATGTGAATGTTGATCATCAAATCAACATACACATACACATATACATCCATACGTATAATAATCATTAGATAGACTATCCAATAAAGTGTTATGTTATAATAATAACAATAATGAAATGGCATGGAATGGTGAGGATAAAGAGTACCTAGTTCAGTCAGTCAATGAATAAAGTTCACAAACTCAACTAAACAAATGTCAGACATTTATCAAATAGAATCTCACTCACTTCAATTTACTTGTTTCAAATGTTATGTTAGTTGTAGTAAATGTTAAGTGAGCTGAGTTCACATCTTGAGTGACGTATGGATTATGGATGAACGAATAAATTAAAAAATAGGTACATTTATTTTAGATTTGTATTGGATTTTTATTTGGTTGATAATTATCCATACATCAAATTCAGTTCACTAACATATTATTTGAAACTGATAGATGGTAATATCATCGTGTGCTAAACTTTGTCAATGCAATATCTTTGCTCATTACAGTATTATATAATAACTAGTAAAAAATTCAAGGAAATAAATGCAAATTAAAGAATGGTAGTTTACTTTCGAGCAGCCATCGGAGATGGAAGAGATCGTATAAATACCAAACTTCGAAAATATAAATTTTTTTTAGGTATGTCATGACATACTTACCAGATACTTATTAGATACAAAGCTTCTAATTATATAATCTATATATAATACTTATTTGGGGACAATGAATAGATCTAGGCAATTTGAAGTGGATTAGAATGTTTGTTCATTCAGAAAATTAAAAATTTTTTTTTTTTTTTTAATTTAAGGGTTTTGGAGGAAAAAAGTGCAACTGAAAATACTTTAAAAAAGTGTCAATTTCTTATAAAGAATATAATATATTTAAAATACACAAA
>JAEMTY010000199.1:0-25554 GCA_020423425.1 Chrysopa pallens
TCATTAACTTTTTTATATTTTCAATACTTGCTTTATTTTATTATTATTATTATTTATTATTATACCATTTTTCATAACAATATTTTCTACATATATGTCATACAAGTTGCATATATATTAAAATATCAACTTTTATAAATAATATTGTTATAAAAATTTTTATTATCAATTAAATATGAATTTGTTCTAATATATTATCGACAACAACCATACTATATTAAAAACACCAGTTCTCGTCCGATCACTGAAGTTAAGAAATATTAGGCATTATGAGTACTATCATGGGAGACTAGATAGGAAAACAATGTGTTGTTGTCTAGAATATAAAATTTTTTATTTATTTTATTTTATTTTTTTATTATTATTTTATTTATTTGGCTTTTATCAATAAGCAAAGTAGATAACATTTATTAGTATGAGATTGATTGATAAAATTGCAGTTTTTATTTATTTTATTCTTTTTTTTATATTATTCTTAATAAAATATTGTTATTATTATTATTAATATTATTAATGAAATTTCATATTATTATATGTGTTTCATTTTATAAAAAAATCCTTTTAAATTATTAAAAGGATTTATGATTAATTCTTAATAAATCAATTATTATTATTATTATTATTATCAATTATTATAATTAATAATATCGCTTATTAGTATAAGTAATGTCACATATTAGTATAAGTAATGTCAAGTATTAGTATAAGTAATATCATATATTAGTATAATTAATGTAACTTATTATTATAATTAATATCACTTATTGTTATAATTAATGTCAAGTATTAGTATAAGTAAAATCATATATTATTATAATTAATATCACTTATTGTTATAATTAATGTCAAGTATTAGTATAAGTAAAATCATATATTATTATAATTAATATCACTTATTATTATAATTAATGTCACTTATTATTATAAGTAATATCACATATTAGTATAAGTAAAATCAATTATTATTATAATTTATTAATATTATTATTATTATTATTTCAAAATTTATTAATAAAAAAAGCCTCTTTTATAATAAAATAAAAGAGACATTAAAATTTTATAAATAAAATTAATTTATTTATTTTTAAGTGTTAAGTTTTAATTTTTTTTTTTTTTTTTTGCGAAAAAAAAGCCTTCCATATAGATGATTATAAAATAATCATTTATAAAAAATTATATATTATACACTTTGTAATAAAAAAATAAATAAATAAATAAATAGATAATTAATACTATTACTCTTACCTATACACTCTCTTTGCTTATATTTTATTTTTTGATAATTATTATTTATTTGTTTTGGGGTAGATCTCGTTTATTATTTAATTAAAAAAAAAAAAAAATATACGAATCCCCAACAAGCCAAGGGCTAAGTCTCAATAGATCGCAGCGTGGAAACTGCTCTACCGAGTACAATACCCTGCCAGGTACATGTAAGTCGTCTATACAAACGATTCCGAGTCCTGACGTCGTATATATATATATATTATACAAATTGACCGGCCCCCCCATAATCAACCGTTAATGAGATTGAATGAACATAGCACATAACATGCTATCTGGGCCCGTCATTCTATAATCACATATATACGGTAAATAAAGGGGGGGGCGCCGCCACTCGTCTGATAATAAATTTATAAAAAAATTTATTATCTTATTATTATTTTTTTTTTATAATTATAATATAAAATACAAAATTATTAATTTGTTTCCATTTTAAATTTAATAATAAAATTTTTTTATAGATTAACAAATTATATATTTTTATTATAATATTTCATATTTTTATTATAAAAATTTATATATAAATATATATACTTCAACATTTAGTTTTTTGTTAGTGCTAGCTAGATTTTATTATTAATATTTAGTATCAATATATAGAAATATATTTAATTTTAATCTCGATGTAAAATCGAGAAAAATTTTAATCTCGATGTAACTAATATATAAGATGGTGTATTATAGATAAAGCTTAGGCTAGGTGCTATAGTTGTAAGCCGACTGGAATTTATATTTTGATGCAAATAATGAATATTCAAAAAAAAAAAAAATAAATAAATAATAAAAAATATTTCAATGTAAATAATGGTGCAAGATAGAAATATATTATTATATAATATGTTACATAAATAGTACTCTTATTTAATATAAATTTGTGGCCTTTTTAAAAAAGGCCTATGATCGATGAATCCTTAAAGCAATAAGTCAGTTTGTATAATTTATGCTTTCTTCTCAGTTTTCTTTGGTAATAGCACAGCTTGAATGTTTGGTAAAACACCACCTTGTGCAATTGTAACACCAGATAATAATTTATTTAATTCTTCATCATTACGAATAGCCAATTGTAAATGACGTGGAATAATACGAGTTTTTTTATTATCACGGGCAGCATTTCCTGCCAATTCAAGAACTTCAGCAGCTAAATATTCCATAACTGCAGCCAAATATACTGGAGCACCAGCACCTACACGTTCAGCATAGTTTCCTTTACGTAATAATCTATGAATTCTTCCAACTGGAAATTGTAATCCAGCTCGGCTAGATCTAGACTTTGTCTTTCCTTTAACTTTACCTCCTTTACCTCGTCCAGACATTTTTAATAAATTTAATAATTAAAATTTAACAATATAAAATCACACTGATGTACACGTTACAACACCTAACGTTAGAATGTATACATCATTGAATTGAATTGAATTTAAAAGTCTCTTTATTTATCATTTAAGTTTTACATAGTACTCAGTTATACATGTCAGATACAATTTTTTTTTTTTTTCTGTTCCCATTAGTTAAAACAATATGCACAGATGAGTTTTTTTATTACATTGTCTAGTTTAGTATTAATGATTTCGTTATAAATATGTTTCGATATTGATTTCTGGGTAAAAAATATATAAAAAAAAAAACCCTTCAGATATTTTCTTATAAATACTTACAAACTACTGTATATACAACTTACATCTAATTATAAAACTATGTACATTTGTTCCACAGCAAGCTGTGGGGTAGTTTATGCTTAATTTTAAATGGAGCATTTTTGGCGTCGTAGATTCCTACATCCTGTAGGATTAGATGCTGTTTGACACTTATATTATAAAATTTTTCAGTTTGCTCATAAATATCATTTTTTATGTCATTTACATTTAACCTAGCTCTTATACTAGCATTAGATTCCTCTGGATTTGCATAACTTATCAGTCTTAAAATCTTATTTTGTACTGTTTGTATTTTTTTAATTGAACTATTGGAGGCGTTGCTCCATATAGGCGTGGCGTATAACAAAATAGGTTTAATTAATGCTTTATATAATAATAATTTATTTTTAATTGATAATTTACTGCTTCTATTAATTAATGGAAATATTAGGTTTCTCATACCATACGCTTTATTGCACGCTTTAGTGATATGTACATTATAGTTTAATTTCTTATCAAGAGTTACTCCTAGGTATTTAACTGAAGTTTTAGGAGTAATTTTTTCATTACTTATTTCTATACTGAGATCATTTTCTCCTTTTTTTAGTTTCTTTTTATAATTATACACAATACTTTCAGTTTTAGCAGCATTAATTTTAATTTTCCATTTAGTATAAAAGTTCATGAAGTTATCTAAGGTTGTTTGTATTTTATTCAATGCATTTCTTTTGTTCCATGAGGCTACATACACTGCAGTGTCATCGGCAAAGAGTGCTGTGTTGGTACTTTGGTCGATTGGTAAGTCATTTATAAAATATGAGAAAAGTTGTGGTCCCAAGATTGAACCTTGTGGGACCCCAGCTGCTATGTATTGAGTATCAGATTCAGCACCGTTGACGATGACACTGAATGTTCTATTTTTTAAGTAGCTTTGCAGTAGCTTGATAATATATAGAGGTAGACCAATAGTTTTTAACTTATAAATTAGACCTTCATGCCAGACCGTATCAAATGCTTTTTCTATGTCCAGCAGGACCATAGCTGTTGACTTATTAATGTTAAAATTATTTGTTATATAATTTGTTATTCGAGCAAGCTGATGAATCGTGCTTCTTTTCTCTCTAAAACCGAATTGTTCTTCTTTCATAGTATTTTTGTTTGTTTCGTGTATTTTAATTCTATTGTGAATGATTATTTCAAAAATTTTGCTGAGAGTAGGTAGCAGACTAATGGGACGGTAATTTTGCGGGAAGAGTTTGTCTTTGTTGGGTTTAAGAAAGGCTAGGATATTTGCTTTTTTCCATGAGGTTGGAAAGTAGGATATCTTCATACAGGCATTAAAGATATACATTATTTGTACGAGTGCTTTTTTAGGTAGGTTTTTTAATAGTATGTTTTGTATTCCGTCAGGTCCTGGTGCCTTTCTGGGTTTTGTTTTTTTTATAGCTTTGAAAATTTCTCTGGGATTAGTAAGCTCTACTTCATCGGCATCTAAAGATTCATTTTTAATTTGTTGATATAATTGATTTACTATTATTTCAGTATCATCGTCTCCATCGTTTTCTGTCAAATGGTGTACTCGTTCAAAGTTTTCCGCGAGTGCATTAGCTTTTTCAGTGTCTGTAAATGCCAAACCATGTGGTCCATGGAGTGTAGGTATTATGTTATCAAGTTTTTTTGTGAATGATTTTGCTGTTTTCCAAATTGAGTTATCTTTGACTGTTAGTTTTTCAAGTTTATTGTCCCATAGTTTATTATTAAATTCGCGTATTTGTGTGTTAATTTTATTTGTTAATGAATTTTTAAGTTTTTTATAGCTAACTATTCGTGTTCTTTGATACTTGCATCTAGCTGCGTTTCTCTGTCGTATTAGTTCTTTTATGTCACTAGGTAATTCTGTGATATACGGCTTAATGGGATTTTCTGGTATTGCTTTACTTTTGGCTTCAATAATAGTGTCTTCAAGTAGATCTACTGAACTGTTAATTTCTGCTTTAGTAGAGATTTTAGAGTTTATTATTAGTTTATCTTTAATTACATTTCTAAATAACTGCCAATTTGCTTTTTTGTAGTTTGTTACATAACACTGATTACGTCGTATATCATCAGAAATACCTAGCTCCATGAGTACTGGTAAATGGTCGGAATCTAGTTCGTTAAGAGTTTCTGTATTACTTATTGCATTATAATTTTTAATTATCGCGAAGTCAACTATACTAGGTTGTCCATCGTTCGTTGGGTATAGTGTATAAGTTTGTGGTGCTATTATTGTTAAGTGTTTATTGTTTATGTATTTATGAATAGCGCGGCCGCATGAATTAGATACTTTACATCCCCATGTCACGTGTTTGGCATTATAATCACCCATGGCTATGACTTTTGGAGCACAGCCCATCAGCTTGTCAAGGTCATTTGCGTCTACTACATTTACTTTTTTATTAATACTAGGTCTGGCATAAACTGAGATTATTGCTAATGAATTTTCAATTTTGACTCCAATAGCTTCTAAAGTTGTAAAATTATAATTTAAATTCAATGGACTATGTTTAATACTGTTTTTGACTAAAATTAAAAGACCTCCACCTGCACTCGTGCCAGGTCTATTTAATCTGTGGTTAATGTATCCACTTAATTTGAATTGTTGTTTTTCTGGAGAGCGAACTTCATTAATTAGCATTAAGTCTACGTCATTATGATTAATGAAATTTTTAAGTTCGGACCATTTATGTGTTAAACCATTGGCATTCCAATGTACTATTTTTAAATTAATTGAAGAACTATTTTTGTTCGCCATCATTCATTTTATCTAAGAAACTAAATAATGCTAAGCATCGCTCTGATTTACTTTTTTTATCTTTCATTAATTCATTAAGACTTCTAACCATATCTAACATAGACTTAATACTCCACATTTCATTTAACTTATTAAATTCATTTACAAGATCGTTAAAATCATTCATATTTTGATTAAAACTATTAAATTGTTCTCTATTGTATACATCATTTAACTTATTTACTATATTTGTAGATACTGTAACGTTATACATCAACCAATGATATATAACTATTTGTCTCATCCAATCAGAGAATAGAATTATTGGTAGCACAAGCATCTACCGTTTAGTATATAATAAACTAGTTGAACGATAATTATACACATACACGTATTGATTGGTGTTCTGTAACTATCTGTTAATATTTATTGTTAATAACAATGCCACCAAAAACAAGTGGAAAAGCAGCTAAAAAAGCTGGTAAGGCTCAAAAAAATATTTCAAAAAGTGATAAAAAAAAGAAACGTAAGCGTAAAGAGTCATACGCAATTTACATTTACAAAGTATTGAAACAAGTGCATCCTGACACTGGTATATCAAGTAAAGCCATGAGTATTATGAATAGTTTTGTTAATGATATTTTTGAAAGAATTGCTGCTGAAGCATCACGTTTAGCTCATTATAATAAACGTTCAACAATCACAAGTCGGGAAATTCAAACTGCAGTTCGATTATTATTACCTGGTGAATTAGCAAAACACGCTGTTAGTGAAGGTACTAAAGCTGTTACTAAATACACAAGTTCAAAATAAATTTTAATTTAAATTTTATTGCAACTTACATCATCTATGAAATCGGCTCTCTTTTTAAGAGAGCCATCAAATATATTAAATAAGAGTAAATAATTTTTATAAATGGAGAAAAAATATTTCACGTGCTTGGTTCTCATTCCCGTGGCTATTAAGGTAAGGAGAAAAATAAGTCTATATCACTTGTAGATGGTGTAGCTTCCTAACGTTGAAAGACATTCATTCTAATCGATCCAGTATTTTAGAAATTTATTCGTTACATAATAAAGTACAATCATCCATATACTCTTATATTGAATTTTTTTAACATTTGTTATTATAAACAATAAACAATTTTATAAATTTATTCGTTACATAATAAAGTACATCCATCCATATACTCTTATATTGCATTTTTTTAACGGTTATCATAAACTGAAGTATGTCCTTAAATATGATATTTAATTTGATAATATTAAAAATAATTTCGTGCAACGCATTATTACTAGTTATTTATATCACATTAAGGTAAGGAGAAAAATAATTCTATATCACCTGTAGATGGTATAGCTTCCTAATGTTGAAAGACATTCAAATCGATCCAGTATTTTATAAATTCATTCGTTACATAATAAAGTACATCCATCCATATACTCTTATATTGAATTTTTTTAACGGTTATCATAAACTGTAGTATGTCCTTAAATATGATATTTAATTTGATAATATTAAAAATAATTTCGTGCAACGCATTATTACTAGTTATTTATATCAAATTATAAAAAAAAATTACATTTGTAGGAATTGTTAATTATAATTTATATATTATATAATATAGTAACAATACAATATCTAGTAATATATAGGTAGTTTAATATATATAATATTAAATTAACATAGATATTCATTATAATAATATGATGATATTTATTAACAAAATATTTTAACTCTTATATGATTATAATTAGTGGCTTCCCATACAGGGAAGCCTTTGGAAATTTATTGGATGTATTAAATATTGTTTAATAAATTTACTAAATATCTTAAGTAAATCATTATAATTTCTTAACCTCCAAAACCGTACAGTGTACGACCTTGTCGTTTCAAAGCATATACAACATCCATAGCTGTAACTGTTTTACGTTTTGCGTGTTCAGTATATGTAACAGCATCACGAATTACATTTTCAAGGAATACTTTCAATACACCACGAGTTTCTTCATAAATTAAACCAGATATACGTTTTACTCCACCTCTTCGTGCTAAACGACGAATTGCTGGTTTTGTAATACCTTGGATATTATCACGCAAAACTTTTCTATGACGTTTTGCACCCCCTTTTCCAAGTCCTTTACCACCTTTGCCTCTACCAGTCATATTAATAAATTTTTATTTACAATAATTAAACCAACAGGAAGGTAGATGTTATCCACTGAATAGAATAGTAATGTATGCCACGAAAATTTCAATGTCTTTTTATATAAAGTACTAGCTGGCCCGGCAAACGTCGTTTTGCCACATATTTCTAATTAACTTGTAGAATAAATAATGATATTAATATATATTTTAAAGCATACCCGGACACGTTGCGGTGACAATTGATATTACATCGATTGCATGCAAAATTTGAAGCAGATTGGACGAAGGAATTCCGTTGTCCCATACAAACTTTGTCTCTTCTTTTCATCCCATTAGGGGTAGAATTTCAGAAAATCTTTTCTTATGGGATGCCCGGTATTTGATGTTTAACCCACTATTTGGTGTGGGATACCCGTGACACGAAATATTTATATATACACTCGTGTTTGATGTGGGACACCCGGTACCTCGTGCACCCACAATTCGTGTATATTGTACTGTGGTTCTCATATACTTGATGAAAAATAGTAAAAGGAAGTCCAGAACCACTAATATAGAAAAGAAGAGATAAATAAATTCTATTTTGAATAGCTGACCCGGGTAAACATTGTTTTGTTATTTATATAAATTATTTCTAATCAACATCAATATCTCCTAAATATAATAACATATTCTCAACTGTCTATAACTAAATAATGAAGCTGCGGCAAATCAGAATAAATTATGATATTAATTTATATTTTGAAGCATACCCACCCGGTTTACGCGTTGCTGTGTTATTTTTCACATTTTAATAAATGATATTACATCGTTTACATGCGGATGCGATTCTACCCTTAGGGGAAGAATTTCAAATCCTTTCTAATCGGATTTCCGGTTTTTAGTGTGCACCCAGTACATTATATGCACCCGGTATTTACCTGGTATTTGCTGGGGTACACCCGGGACCGCGTTAACCCGATAATTTTTGGTGTGGTACACATACACTTGATGAAAGATATATGGACCTCCTGAACCAAGAATGATTCCGGTAATACTTGAACATTTTTTTTTAAGTTTCTTTATTTATCATTAAAGTTTACATGATTTTTTTTTTTTTTTTTTACATTTTTCTGTTCCTATAATACTTGAACATTTTTTTTTAACATTTAAATGTTTCTTTATTTATCATTAAAGTTTACATGATTTTTTTTTTTTTTTACATTTAACAATGCGATATGCACACTTTATATAGTTGACAGTTCGTCATACTGCTAGTGAGAAGAGATAAAGAAGTTTTATTTTGAATAGATAAAGAAGTTTTATTTTGAATTTCAAAATTATATTTTGGTTTCTATGGAAATGATGATTTGTAACATGTGAGAAAAAAAAAAGACAAAATATGTTTCACAGCTAGGAACATTTTATATTCGAAAATTAAATTGTCGTTTATAGTATTTTCCTTTACTTATTATTTATGTTTCTCACCGTTAAAACCTTCCCTGAACTTTCACGAATATTTCAAGACCAAAATTAGCCAAATCGGTCCAGCCATTCTCGAGTTATGCGCTTACAACATTCAAATTTCAAATTAATAATTCTTTATTTCATCAAAAATATATACAAAAAACAAATCGGCTTATAACTATAGCACCTAGCCTAAGCTTTATCTATAATACATCATCTTATATACTAGTTACATCGAGATTACAATTTTTCATTACATCGTTTTAATAAAATGGAAAATTTAAAAAAAAACCATTTGAAAATACTTAACCTATGTGGATGGATAGGCCACCCCTAAAACTAGCTTAACCTGTAAATTAAGAAAAGAAAAGAAAAAGAAACTATATACAATTAAGATTACACCGGAACTAGGTGCAACCGACATCGTGTGGCATGGGAAATCTTTTCCCAAAAAGCAGCATCCTTGGGTCAAATTGACCCAGTTTGCTGATTTCCGGGAAGGGATTGTTGCGTGAAGATTGGAAAAAGGATTTTGAGGTGGTAAGGATAAAGTTTGGAATAGTTGGGTGTCCAGTTTCGCGGTGGAGAGCTTCGGACGGAAATCTTGGGGGTTTTTTCGAGATGACTCGAAGGCAACGATTTTGGAATTGCTGCATCTTCGTGATGAGCGAATATGCAACGTTAGTCCAAATAGGGGCTGCGTACGTGAGTACTGGGCGGATACATGACTTGTAGAGTCGATGCTTTAAACGTTCGTCCAGTTTACTCCTGGGGCTGAGTAGTGGGTACAATCCTGCAAAGGATGCGTTTCCCAGGGCCAGGCGCCTTTTGGCGTTCTGTGTCCAGTTCAACTGCCTTTGGAGGATTACACCCAGATAGACAACACTATGAGTTTGCTGGATTTGCGTGTCAAACATCTTCAATCCAAGCGTGAATGTTGAAAATTTATTCTTTCGAGTGAAGAGAATAGATTGGGTCTTTGTAGGGTTAATTTTGATTTTCCATGACTTGAAATAGTTTTCAAGGATGGTCAATCGGGATTGAAGGCAACTCGAAACTTGTTTCGGTTGCCATGAGGAACAATAGATGGCCGTGTCGTCGGCGAAGAGAGCTGTTTCGGTAGCTCGATCCCTCGGGATATCGTTAATGTAGTATAAAAATAGGCGGGGTCCAAGCAAGGAGCCTTGAGGTACACCAGCTTTCACACTGTATTGGTTCGATGTACTTTGTTGGATGTGGATTTGGGATTTCCGGTTGGACAAATAGGAAATTAGGAATTTTAGGATGTATATTGGAATGTTAAATTTGGAGAGTTTGTGGATTAGTCCATCGTGCCAAACTGTGTCGAAAGCTTTTTCGATGTCCAAAAGGACCATGCCTGTGGATTTGTTCCAATTAAATCCGGTAGCAATATGTTCAGTAAGTCGGTGAAGCTGGCTTACTGTGGAATGGTTCGATCTGAAACCGAACTGTTGGGGGATAAGCTGTCTATGGATATTTTCATGCGACTGCAGCCGATTCAATACTACTTTCTCCATGACCTTGCTGAGAGATGGCAGCAAGCTAATGGGTCGGTAGCTCGAAGGCGACTTAGGTAGCTTTCCCGGCTTCGGAAGCGCTAAAACCTTAGCGGTTTTCCAAAGGTCGGGAAAATAACCAAGCCTCAAGCATGCAGTATAGATATAACTGAGCTGAACAACCGTCTTCCGAGGAAGATAGCGGAGCACAACGTTAGTTATTCCATCATCACCCGGAGCTTTCCTGCATTTAAGTTTCCTTAAAATGCTGGATACCTCTTGAGGTGATACGCTGTCAACATCGATGGGATTTATGGTGGAAGAGCGAATATTTTCCAAGGATTCGGACACCAAGTGGGCCGTTTCTTCTTCGTGATATTCGTCGCCATCTGTTAAGCTGTGCGCCTTAGAGAAGGTGTCAGCTAGAAGTTGGGCTTTGTCGGAATCCGAGTAAAGGTACCCATTTTCCGACAAGAGGGGAGGTAGTCTTTTCGAACGATTACGCAAATTTTTAGCAATTTTCCATACATTGTTATCACGAGTGGTCAGAGCCGAAATCCTCTCGTTCCACATGTCATCTCTGGTGCGCGTGACTTTATCTCGAATATCGGCTGACATTCGCCTCATGGCATCATGAAGCTCAGGCAGCCTAACACGTTGCCAAAATTTGCGTAATTTGTTCCGAGTCTGTATGAGTTTAAGTGTGTCAGCATCTAATTTTAATTGATATCCGAGGTTCCGAGTTATCCTAGGAATAAACTTTTCGGTAGCAACTACGATACTTTTCGTGAGCTTACTGACCTCCAAGTCTATTTGGTCGGTGGAATTGATCTGGGGCGTGATCAGGGTTTCGACGTTCAGATACTCTTTAAACAGTTTCCAGTCTGCTTTCTCGAAATCCAGCCGGGTTTGCACAGTTGTAGCACCCTTCATTTCACCTAGGGTGAAAGTGATCGGGCGATGGTCACTATGCAAATCCAAATGAACATCTAAGTCTGACAGAAGGTCACAGTTTTTGAGTATCGTTAAGTCGATGGTTTGAGGTGGGCGGGAAGCAGCATCGGGGTAGTAGGAGGGCTCGTCTGGGTACGCAACAATGAAGTTACGTTTCAGAGACTGCGCAAATAGCGCGTTGCCGTTTGCATTATTGGATGTACAATTCCAAGAAATGTGACGCGCATTGTAATCTCCCATGATCACAGCGCGGTCATGGGTTCTCACAATACGATCAATATCCCTTCCTTGTAGTAGTCTATCTGGGGGGTTGTATAAAGATGTGACTTTATAATTACCACAATTAGCCGAGATAAGAACGGAGACGGCTTCGAGACTGCCGTCTTCGGGAGGCAAGATACAATGTTTGACGTCGTGTCTAACAAATAAGGCAACCCCGCCACCATTCCTGGCGGCGCGGTCACGGCGATAGGTAAAGTATCCAGGGATACTTATTTTCTTATCCGGCTTTAACCATGTTTCGCTGATGGCTGCAACATGGATCCGATGCTGCTCTAGGAATGAGTGAAGCTCGGGTAATTTGCGTTGGAGACTTTGAGAGTTCCATTGCAAAAAGCGAATCTGGGATCTAGTTGAAGAGGGATGAGATATCATTATCGAATAAATGATCCGTCATCTCGAAAAACTTGAAGAGTTTTTCTTGGTTTGAATTACATAGTTTCCACGCGGCCTCTACTTTAATCCTGAGTTTCAGGAGGTCCATGAAATCAAGGGGTTTAGAACCATCAGTTTCCAATGGAGGTGGAACTGGTGAAGATTCTATATCCTCGAAGAATGGGTTGAGTGGGGAAATGGGGGGACACACAATATCGGTTACCTCTTTCTCCGGTGTCTTCTTAATTGTCCACGGGTTTGAAGTGGGCAATGGCGCTGGTTTGAAATTTTGTGTCGCTGGTCTCCTGATGGCTGATTGACTGCTACCTTGGTGACTGGTACCTCTGTTTGGGGCGTTGACCTCTTTTGGACGAGGAAGGGCCGGGAAATCCCTGGCCTTGAATGATGATGGGCGGCCTTGCGCCTCGCCCTGAGCGGCCTTGCGCCTCGCTCCTGCTGCTCGGGATGCTGTTGCTGCCACGTAAGTCTTCCTAACTGAACAATCCATGGAACTTGCCGGATGCGCCGCGCCGCAGTTGCAGCACTTTGCAGGCTCCGACCGAGGGATCTCGCATTTGCTTGAAGCGTGGTTTTTGCCACACTTCACGCAACGTACGGATCCACGACAGTTCCGTGAACCATGTCCGTAAAGTTGACAACGGTAGCACTGTACAGCACCCCGTTTGTTTACGTATTTGTTGACACGACATGGAACGCCGCATATCCATCGGATGTTAAGGACGCTTTGGGCTTGCGTCCCCTTTGCAAATTGTACAAGGCGAGACACCCGTAAGCTCTCGCCTTCTACTTTTGAAAGTACCATGACCTTTTGTGGATTAAGGCCATGCTTTTTTAAATCTTCGGCCACCATGTCGTCTGAATGGTGGCGCATTGTTCCATGAAGGACGTATTTCGGTTCAACGTCCTCTTTCGTTCCGTAAAAATGGAACGGCATTTGAATTTCTTCAAGCCGTTCCTTACATTTAGTGTAATCGCGATCTGAGTCGCAATGTACACTTATAGTCGTGGTACCGAAAGTGAACCTTACGGTACCAGTAGCTGCCGCTTTAATTGCTTCTTCCACCTTTTGAAAATTGGTGAGGGCCATGTGCACGACAATTGGGCTCGGCTTCTTGTTCCTTGTTGGAATACTTTTGCTCTCGGCGATATCAATGAGTGGTCCATATTTATTGTGGACCTCTGTTGCCAATTTCTTGGTGGACGGTGCGTCGTTATTGTTTGTTTTCCTGCCTCTTTTCCTGGGTTTGACCGGCTGGAATTCTTCGTCCATTGGTGTTGGTGCTACTGCTGATGTTGCTGCTGGTGATGATGATGATGCTGTTGATCCTGATGATGCTGTTGATCCTGATGATGCTGTTGGTGTTGATCCTGATGACGCTGTTGGTTTTGATCCTGATGATGATGCTGTTGGTGTTGATGCTGATATCATTGATGGCTTTGCCATATTTTTTGGTTTTGATACCACCGCCTTCCCGGCGGTGGGCGCCATTTTCGGTGGGGATTCCAATCTAAAAATTAGAAAAATAACACATTAAATTTAAATAAAATTTAAACAAAATGCCTAGATAATTTAAAAAATACTTAATGATTGTAAACTATACAAAATGTAAATACCACAATTCAAAAAGTATATTGTAAATTATTTTTTATTTTTGTACTGGTACAAACAAATTCAAACAACAAATAAATTTGTTATTTGGAACTTGCCTGAAGCAGGTAAAAATAAGAATCAATAAAAATAAAATTATTTTGTGATCAGTTAACAAAATAAAAATAAAAACTCTTATAAAGCACAGGTATAAAATAAAATTTTATCGCTGAGCAGGTATCGACTAGCAGTGTTGTTAGTATCAACACTTAACATCGAATGTGTATGCGCTTACAACAAATTTCAAATTAATAATTCTTTATTTCATCAAAAATATATACAAAAAAACAAATCGGCTTATAACTATAGCACCTAGCCTAAGCTTTATCTATAATACATCATCTTATATACTAGTTACATCGAGATTACAATTTTTCATTACATCGTTTTAATAAAATGGAAAATTTTTAAAAAAACCATTTGAAAATACTTAACCTATGTGGATGGATAGGCCACCCCTAAAACTAGCTTAACCTGTAAATTAAGATAAGAAAAGAAAAGAAAAGAAAAGAAACTATATACAATTAAGATTACACCGGAACTAGGTGCAACCGACATCGTGTGGCATGGGAAATCTTTTCCCAAAAAGCAGCATCCTTGGGTCAAATTGACCCAGTTTGCTGATTTCCGGGAAGGGATTGTTGCGTGAAGATTGGAAAAAGGATTTTGAGGTGGTAAGGATAAAGTTTGGAATAGTTGGGTGTCCAGTTTCGCGGTGGAGAGCTTCGGACGGAAATCTTGGGGGTTTTTTCGAGATGACTCGAAGGCAACGATTTTGGAATTGCTGCATCTTCGTGATGAGCGAATATGCAACGTTAGTCCAAATAGGGGCTGCGTACGTCAGTACTGGGCGGATACATGACTTGTAGAGTCGATGCTTTAAACGTTCGTCCAGTTTACTCCTGGGGCTGAGTAGTGGGTACAATCCTGCAAAGGATGCGTTTCCCAGGGCCAGGCGCCTTTTGGCGTTCTGTGTCCAGTTCAACTGCCTTTGGAGGATTACACCCAGATAGACAACACTATGAGTTTGCTGGATTTGCGTGTCAAACATCTTCAATCCAAGCGTGAATGTTGAAAATTTATTCTTTCGAGTGAAGAGAATAGATTGGGTCTTTGTAGGGTTAATTTTGATTTTCCATGACTTGAAATAGTTTTCAAGGATGGTCAATCGGGATTGAAGGCAACTCGAAACTTGTTTCGGTTGCCATGAGGAACAATAGATGGCCGTGTCGTCGGCGAAGAGAGCTGTTTCGGTAGCTCGATCCCTCGGGATATCGTTAATGTAGTATAAAAATAGGCGGGGTCCAAGCAAGGAGCCTTGAGGTACACCAGCTTTCACACTGTATTGGTTCGATGTACTTTGTTGGATGTGGATTTGGGATTTCCGGTTGGACAAATAGGAAATTAGGAATTTTAGGATGTATATTGGAATGTTAAATTTGGAGAGTTTGTGGATTAGTCCATCGTGCCAAACTGTGTCGAAAGCTTTTTCGATGTCCAAAAGGACCATGCCTGTGGATTTGTTCCAATTAAATCCGGTAGCAATATGTTCAGTAAGTCGGTGAAGCTGGCTTACTGTGGAATGGTTCGATCTGAAACCGAACTGTTGGGGTATAAGCTGTCTATGGATATTTTCATGCGACTGCAGCCGATTCAATACTACTTTCTCCATGACCTTGCTGAGAGATGGCAGCAAGCTAATGGGTCGGTAGCTCGAAGGCGACTTAGGTAGCTTTCCCGGCTTCGGAAGCGCTAAAACCTTAGCGGTTTTCCAAAGGTCGGGAAAATAACCAAGCCTCAAGCATGCAGTATAGATATAACTGAGCTGAACAACCGTCTTCCGAGGAAGATAGCGGAGCACAACGTTAGTTATTCCATCATCACCCGGAGCTTTCCTGCATTTAAGTTTCCTTAAAATGCTGGATACCTCTTGAGGTGATACGCTGTCAACATCGATGGGATTTATGGTGGAAGAGCGAATATTTTCCAAGGATTCGGACACCAAGTGGGCCGTTTCTTCTTCGTGATATTCGTCGCCATCTGTTAAGCTGTGCGCCTTAGAGAAGGTGTCAGCTAGAAGTTGGGCTTTGTCGGAATCCGAGTAAAGGTACCCATTTTCCGACAAGAGGGGAGGTAGTCTTTTCGAACGATTACGCAAATTTTTAGCAATTTTCCATACATTGTTATCACGAGTGGTCAGAGCCGAAATCCTCTCGTTCCACATGTCATCTCTGGTGCGCGTGACTTTATCTCGAATATCGGCTGACATTCGCCTCATGGCATCATGAAGCTCAGGCAGCCTAACACGTTGCCAAAATTTGCGTAGTTTGTTCCGAGTCTGTATGAGTTTAAGTGTGTCAGCATCTAATTTTAATTGATATCCGAGGTTCCGAGTTATCCTAGGAATAAACTTTTCGGTAGCAACTACGATACTTTTCGTGAGCTTACTGACCTCCAAGTCTATTTGGTCGGTGGAATTGATCTGGGGTGTGATCAGGGTTTCGACGTTCAGATACTCTTTAAACAGTTTCCAGTCTGCTTTCTCGAAATCCAGCCGGGTTTGCACAGTTGTAGCACCCTTCATTTCACCTAGGGTGAAAGTGATCGGGCGATGGTCACTATGCAAATCCAAATGAACATCTAAGTCTGACAGAAGGTCACAGTTTTTGAGTATCGTTAAGTCGATGGTTTGAGGTGGGCGGGAAGCAGCATCGGGGTAGTAGGAGGGCTCGTCTGGGTACGCAACAATGAAGTTACGTTTCAGAGACTGCGCAAATAGCGCGTTGCCGTTTGCATTATTGGATGTACAATTCCAAGAAATGTGACGCGCATTGTAATCTCCCATGATCACAGCGCGATCATGGGTTCTCACAATACGATCAATATCCCTTCCTTGTAGTAGTCTATCTGGGGGGTTGTATAAAGATGTGACTTTATAATTACCACAATTAGCCGAGATAAGAACGGAGACGGCTTCGAGACTGCCGTCTTCGGGAGGCAAGATACAATGTTTGACATCGTGTCTAACAAATAAGGCAACCCCGCCACCATTCCTGGCGGCGCGGTCACGGCGATAGGTAAAGTATCCAGGGATACTTATTTTCTTATCCGGCTTTAACCATGTTTCGCTGATGGCTGCAACATGGATCCGAGCTTACAACACATTTTGCAATTCATTTTTATATATAAGATTGAATAAAATATAAGCCACGCCTCTTAAATTTAATTGGTTTACATATTTAGAGTTGACCAATAGCGTTTTACAATAAAATTCATAAATTTCATATAAATATAAATGAAATGGTTGGAGAATCACTTAAACGTTTGCTTTTGAAGTATTAAAGTGTTTAATTTCTTTATATAATTTGGTATTTAATACAAAATATTATTATTTTAAAATGGCTAGAACTAAGCAAACTGCTCGTAAATCAACAGGTGGTAAAGCACCAAGAAAACAATTAGCAACAAAAGCTGCACGTAAAAGTGCACCAGCTACTGGTGGAGTAAAAAAACCACATAGATATCGTCCTGGTACTGTAGCTTTACGAGAAATTCGTCGTTATCAAAAGAGTACCGAATTGTTGATTCGTAAATTACCATTCCAACGTTTAGTACGTGAAATTGCACAAGATTTCAAAACAGATTTACGTTTTCAAAGTTCAGCTGTTATGGCCTTACAAGAAGCAAGTGAAGCTTATTTAGTAGGTTTGTTTGAAGATACTAACTTATGTGCCATTCATGCAAAGCGTGTAACAATTATGCCAAAGGACATACAATTGGCAAGACGAATTCGTGGTGAACGTGCCTAAGGAACTTATTACGAATATAAATTTCATAATAATTAATATTTTCGGTCCTATTTATAGGACCAAAAATTATTATTAAATAAGAGTATTTTATTTTAAATATAAAAATAAAATTTACTAATAGTAAATAAAATTATTTATGTATATAAAAAGATATTTTAAATTTAAAAAATATTTCGTTTTTTTATATTATTAAATTTTAATACACATTATAATATTAGTTTAATTTTTAGCAATTATTCATTAATTTTATAAGATACTAGCAGACCCGACCACGTGTTGCTGTGGCTATTATTTTTCTTATATTACATTGTAGTAAATAATTTAAGAGAAATGGTAGTAGAACATAAGTCACGGGGACCAACATGCGTTTTACATAGATACCAGTTGTAAAAAAATATGGCGACCTCCATGACAGATTTTCTACTACCGTAACCCCTTAGTAAAATAAACTTATTATCTGGGAACGAATTCGGAAACGATAAAGCTTGCATAAAAATCGTCTGGATTGGGATTTGAACGGGAAGTGCTTTGAACACGATTGATTTAAATTTTTTTACAGTTGATATTAAGCAAAAATCAATACAAAGGAATTAATTTATTATTATTTTTATTCAATTTTGTAACAAATGAGTATATTTATTATTATTTTTATTCAATTTTGTAACAAAGTTGTTAGTAAAGAACATGTGACACTTAAATATATGAATGAGGTAGGTAGGGCAGATAGTCATAAATCCTTAACAATAATATTTATTATTTTGAATTATAAATACTTTTAATTTCAATTTAATTTAGCACTAATCGGTGTACAATATTTTTGGTTAACCTACCTTTAGCTAACACAAATAGATTCGACGGTTTCTCTACACGTGAACATACAACATATAGTTGCCCATGAGAAAAACATGGATTTTCTAAATTCAAACCACAAATGGACATGGTTTGGCCTTGAGACTTATTTAAAGACATGGCAAAAGCTAAACGAATTGGAAACTGTAAAGGATACCTTCTAAAGGGTATGGTAGAACCCTGACGGTGTCATTGGAATACGTGACAGCAGGACCACTTCTTCTTTAAAGGTCATCGGTTATATTGATGAATTGTAGCTTACTAATTAAAGCGTTAGTACTTTTAACTTAACACCATTTATTGGATACTCAATCAAATCAACTAACTACTTTATACAGTGCCATCTATTCGATACTTACTAAATCAAGACAACTGACTTGAACTGATTATACCGCCATCTGCTAGAATCTTGTCGAACTATGTATCTTTGTTAGATTTAGACTACCATCTATTAAAATATTATCGAACTATATCTCTTTGTCATAAAAAACAATTAATTCGCAATAAATTAAAATTGCAATCTCTAATTAAGAAATAAATTATCCTATCTCTTAAGTTGAAGCATTGCACGCATTTAAAAAAAAAAAAAAACCTTCGAATTGGTTCAGTAGTTTCGGAGTCCATCGCGATCAAACAATGTGACATGTAATTTATTAAGATAAGATTATATACTGTTACATTATTAATTATAACCAGTTTATTATTACCCTTAATTAATATCAGATAATATTATAAAAGAACAACAGCACACAGTGTTCCCAAGCGGTCACCCATCCAAGTACTGACTGTGCCCAATGTTGCTTAACTTAAGTGATCAGACGAGAACTTGTGCTTTCAACATGGTATGGCCGTTGTCAATAGATAACATGTTTAAATGAATATATATTTAAATACATATTGATAAATTTTCCTGGTAAATGGTAAATAAAAATTATATTTAAATTTTTAATATTATATTTTAATTATATTATTAAAAAAATTAAAAATTTTTATCTAATGAAATAATTTGAATATAAATAATGGAAACATATATGAGGTGACCATAATCATGATTACAAAAACGTTTAATTAAAAATACCCATATAACTTAATATGATATATTTATGATTCTCCTAATAGGATTTAACATAACCGTGGTTAAATTAATTTATGTTACATATTCGCTTATATTATAAAATTAAATGAACAATCATATAATATTTCTTATTAGAAAGTTCGTCATGTGGACCTTGCGGGTCGTACCTATAACACTTGTTTTTTTATTTTTTATTCTTTCGTATATAACATTTCAAATAATTATGTACTCTTATTAAAAATTAATTTGTGGTCTAAAATTAAGACCAAAATTATTTTTTTTTTCAAAAATAATCGAAATTTCAATATATTATTAAAGAAACATATCATTTCTTTTTTGGTGCAGCCTTTTATTTTAGTTGGCGATGATTTTGAGACAGAAGCTTTTTTAGGTTTTGGTACTTTTGGCTTACGAACAGGACTACTTTTAGCCGTAGTTTTTGTAGACTTTGTCTTAGCTGGGTGTTTTTTAGCTACAGTAGTTGATTTTGATGTAATTTTCTTTGTAGCTGTTGATGATGGAGTAGTTTTCTTTGCTTTTGGTTTTTTAGCCGCTAAAGATGTACCAGTAGTTTTCTTCTCTTTTGGTGCCCTTTTAGTTTTAACACTCTTTGTAGAAACCTTAGAACCGCTATCCTTTTTTGATACTTTTGATTTAGATGAAGAATTCGATGAAGCGGATGGAGCCAATTTAAATGAGCCAGAAGCTCCTTTACCTTTTGTCTGTACCAAAGCACCTTCAGTAACGGCTGCTTTTAAATACTTTTTAATAAATGGTGAAATTTTATCAGAATCAACTTTGTAATTTGCAGCTAAATATTTTTTAATTGCTTGTAATGATGAACCCCCACGTTCTTTTAAATTTTTAATTGCATTTACAACCATTTCTGACGTGCGTGGATGAGTTGGTTTTGAATGTTGTTTTGTACGTTTAGCACCCGATGTAGCTGCTTTTTTTGTTGGTGTTGTAGAGCCAGCAGTAACTGCTGTTGCCGCAACAACTGTGGAATTTTCTTCTGCCATAATTATCTTTATTAAATAAAAATATATATGTATATATATATATATATATATTTTATATATATATTTAATAATAAAATGATAAAATATAACAATTCTATCAAATATAAAATATAGTTTTCTAATATATATAAATTTTCAAATTAATAATTCTTTATTTCATCAAAAATATATACAAAATACAAATCGGCTTATAACTATAGCACCTAGCCTAAGCTTTATCTATAATACATCATCTTATATACTAGTTACATCGAGATTACAATTTTTCATTACATCGTTTTAATAAAATGGAAAATTTAAAAAAAAACCATTTGAAAATACTTAACCTATGTGGATGGATAGGCCACCCCTAAAACTAGCTTAACCTGTAAATTAAGAAAAGAAAAGAAAAAGAAACTATATACAATTAAGATTACACCGGAACTAGGTGCAACCGACATCGTGTGGCATGGGAAATCTTTTCCCAAAAAGCAGCATCCTTGGGTCAAATTGACCCAGTTTGCTGATTTCCGGGAAGGGATTGTTGCGAGAAGATTGGAAAAAGGATTTTGAGGTGGTAAGGATAAAGTTTGGAATAGTTGGGTGTCCAGTTTCGCGGTGGAGAGCTTCGGACGGAAATCTTGGGGGTTTTTTCGAGATGACTCGAAGGCAACGATTTTGGAATTGCTGCATCTTCGTGATGAGCGAATATGCAACGTTAGTCCAAATAGGGGCTGCGTACGTGAGTACTGGGCGGATACATGACTTGTAGAGTCGATGCTTTAAACGTTCGTCCAGTTTACTCCTGGGGCTGAGTAGTGGGTACAATCCTGCAAAGGATGCGTTTCCCAGGGCCAGGCGCCTTTTGGCGTTCTGTGTCCAGTTCAACTGCCTTTGGAGGATTACACCCAGATAGACAACACTATGAGTTTGCTGGATTTGCGTGTCAAACATCTTCAATCCAAGCGCGTATGTTGAAAATTTATTCTTTCGAGTGAAGAGAATAGATTGGGTCTTTGTGGGGTTAATTTTGATTTTCCATGACTTGAAATAGTTTTCAAGGATGGTCAATCGGGATTGAAGGCAACTCGAAACTTGTTTCGGTTGCCATGAGGAACAATAGATGGCCGTGTCGTCGGCGAAGAGAGCTGTTTCGGTAGCTCGATCCCTCGGGATATCGTTAATGTAGTATAAAAATAGGCGGGGTCCAAGCAAGGAGCCTTGAGGTACACCAGCTTTCACACTGTATTGGTTCGATGTACTTTGTTGGATGTGGATTTGGGATTTCCGGTTGGACAAATAGGAAATTAGGAATTTTAGGATGTATATTGGAATGTTAAATTTGGAGAGTTTGTGGATTAGTCCATGATAATATATATAAATGACAAACAAATAGCCCATATGCAAGACAAACTACCATGTAGAAAACATTATTTATTAAATACTATTTATAATTTACTATTAGAGTAAACATGAATATTTTTTAATTTTTTATATATATTAATTAAAAAATGATTATTTTAGTAAAATTTTTTATTTTTTGAATATATAAATTATTAATTTTATAGTAAATAATAATAGATAAACGTTTTTTAATATGAATTATTTCATACGTTATAAAAAATAAAATTCATAAATTACGCAAAAAAATAAATCGTTTTATTTTTAATAATTATCAATTATTTATAAATGATTATGTTGTAAATGATTTCAAAATATATTAAAAAATATATATATATAATTTAATGAAAAATTCAATTTTTTTAAATAGACATTGTATGGGTATTTAAATCATGTTTTTATATAATGTGTAAATTGAACATTGGAAAAATATTTTTAATTAGAATGTAATTTTATAAAAAATATTATATTAATATTAACTAGGTATATAAATAAATATTTATTAATAATATATATATTAATTATATTTTGTTATAATTAATAATTTAGTTACATATAGTTCTATTTACAAACAAATATATTATAAATGCTTAAAATGATTGTTGAAATTTAAATGGTTGAATTTGTTTTGATTGGATATAATTAACCTAAGTTTTATTAAATTACTTTTATTTTTATAATAAAATAATTAAATTATTTGAAAAACAATATATAATAGGGCGTGCAGTCCCTTTCCACAGAAGAAGTGAAACTTTGTAATATGGAAATGAAAATAGGAAGAGGGATAGAAATTGATTTTTAGTGAAGTCATATTGTTTCTTGAAGACAAACTTTATAAACATTGCTTACAATTCACAATTGATCGCATCTTTCAATTTCCATTTTAATTTTCGAAATTCTATTTTTTCAATAATTCTTGCAAAAACTGCATCAATGGTAGTTTCCCCTTTGATTGTTGGATCATTTCTACCATTTATATTTTCAAAGATGGCACTCGTACTAACTTTCTATTCCCTTTACTCAGGAACTTGGAAAGTTTAACGAAACATTGCTTTCATACCCCATCCATGTAAGCGTTAAACTTTTATCGAAACCTTGTTAGAAGTCGCATTAGAAGTTTCACTTCAATAAAATTATATGTATTTACTTTTTTATTGAATCTATTGATGAACTGAAAATTATAACGTATTATTAAACAATGAATAAAAATAATTTTTGTATTGGTACGAAATGAAATTGTTTAGTTATTTTAATTAATTAAGTATTTTACTTCAATAATTTATACTTCTTTATTTCCTATTGTAAACAATGTATCTATGTGAAAATATTATTTAAATGATTAGACTATGTATTTAAAGTGTAAAAAAAAAAAAAATGATTTTTCTCCATAACAAACATGTTTCTGTTGAACTAAACCTCTCAATTGACTAAATGCAATTAATTATTTTTAAACTTAATCATCTCGTGTTGTCAAAAATAGAAAATATCAATAACTGAAATTTTAAACAATATATGACACAAATAAACCTAAATACCTAAGATGTATGTTTTCTAAAAAGAACCAAAAACAAAGAAGCTGTAAAAATATAAGAGAGAAAAAAGGCAAAATAAAAAGTGGTAAAAATTTCCATATATAACAACGATTAAAACTGATTTTATGGTTATTTAAATGAAAAAATATATTTTTATTTCTTTCAATTTTCCGTCAGGTTTTAGATAAAAAAAAAAAAAAAAAAAAAATTAATATATATATATAAATGCAATATACATATTATTTATTTATAGCTTTTTATATTGGATATTTAAAGTATTTTGTTAATCCTCATGTTTAAAAATCTCATAAACAATGCTAAAAAATTATATTTAAAATAAAATATTATATCAATTAGAGTGAACTTATTATTTTTCTTAATATCAATGTAAATAATGGTGCAAGATAGAAATATATAATTATATTATTATATAATATGATACATAAATAATACTCTTATTTAATATAAATTTGTGGCCTTTATAAAAAAAGGCCTATGATCGATGAATCTTTAAGCAATAAGTCAGTTTGTATAATTTATGCTTTCTTTTCAGTTTTCTTTGGTAATAGCACAGCTTGAATGTTTGGTAAAACACCACCTTGTGCAATTGTAACACCAGATAATAATTTATTTAATTCTTCATCATTACGAATAGCCAATTGTAAATGACGTGGAATAATACGAGTTTTTTTATTATCACGGGCAGCATTTCCTGCCAATTCAAGAACTTCAGCAGCTAAATATTCCATAACTGCAGCCAAATATACTGGAGCACCAGCACCTACACGTTCAGCATAGTTTCCTTTACGTAATAATCTATGAATTCTTCCAACTGGAAATTGTAATCCAGCTCGGCTAGATCTAGACTTTGCCTTTCCTTTAACTTTACCTCCTTTACCTCGTCCAGACATTTTTAATAAATTTAATAATTAAAATTTAACAATATAAAATCACACTGATGTACACGTTACAACACCTAACGTTAGAATGTATACATCATTTAACTTATTTACTATATTTGTAGATACTGTAACGTTATACATCAACCAATGATATATAACTATTTGTCTCATCCAATCAGAGAATAGAATTATTGGTAGCACAAGCATCTACCGTTTAGTATATAATAAACTAGTTGAACGATAATTATACACATACACGTATTGACTGGTGTTCTGTAACTATCTGTTAATATTTATTGTTAATAACAATGCCACCAAAAACAAGTGGAAAAGCAGCTAAAAAAGCTGGTAAGGCTCAAAAAAATATTTCAAAAAGTGATAAAAAAAAGAAACGTAAGCGTAAAGAGTCATACGCAATTTACATTTACAAAGTATTGAAACAAGTGCATCCTGACACTGGTATATCAAGTAAAGCCATGAGTATTATGAATAGTTTTGTTAATGATATTTTTGAAAGAATTGCTGCTGAAGCATCACGTTTAGCTCATTATAATAAACGTTCAACAATCACAAGTCGGGAAATTCAAACTGCAGTTCGATTATTATTACCTGGTGAATTAGCAAAACACGCTGTTAGTGAAGGTACTAAAGCTGTTACTAAATACACAAGTTCAAAATAAATTTTAATTTAAATTTTATTGCAACTTACATCATCTATGAAATCGGCTCTCTTTTTAAGAGAGCCATCAAATATATTAAATAAGAGTAAATAATTTTTATAAATGGAGAAAAAATATTTCACGTGCTTGGTTCTCATTCCCGTGGCTATTAAGGTAAGGAGAAAAATAAGTCTATATCACTTGTAGATGGTGTAGCTTCCTAACGTTGAAAGACATTCATTCTAAT
>JAEMTY010000200.1:0-25000 GCA_020423425.1 Chrysopa pallens
AAAAAAAAAAAAGTGTAAATCTTTCTAGCTTTCAGTCTTAGAAACATTAAGTAAACTATAGGAAATTTAATTTTCCACAACATTGAGATAGATCTGTTTTTTATGCATTGTACCGATTTGTACGGTAAAACCCCCTGTGTATTGGACTTACTTTATATCATTTAACATATACAGGACATAGCAAACATTTTAAATGTTTTCCACTACAGTAAAAGGCAAAATTTAGGATGGCCTCATACCCAAAATTCCTATTATTTGTGGTCCAAATTGGATACTACTATCATTAAACGGTCAACTATTTCACGTATCTGCCGGCCTATAGCGTGTACAATCCATCAAGCATTTCTTCCTTTTTTATCCATCATTACATACTTTTTAAATATTTATTGGACTCATCAAAGCATTTATCTCTTAAAACGAAATTTTTATCTTATTTTATCTATGAAGTCAAAAATAAAATTTCAAGAAATATTTAAAAATCAATTACAAGCCTAAACAATTATTATAAAAAATCATCACCAAACAACAAAAGGTAATTAAAAATTTTTTCAACGTACGACATACAAAAATCATTTAAAAAAATAACTTAATAATATTTACAACTTTACATACATACCTCTGCTTGTTTATTTAAGTAATAAATCATTTTAAAAAATTTTAAATAATCATTAAAATAATTTTAACAGGTTATTCGATCACAAATGAGAATATACAATGAAAATACAGATTAAAACAAGGGAACATAACAACTAACAATGTTAATTGTTTATACATCCCACATATACTCCATGATCAATATACTAGAATATACCAAGTCCATACAGTTATGAATATGATTATAATTTGTATGTGTTAATTAGCTGAATTAGCGGCGATTAGATCTAAGTATTATTTGAATTTCAATTTTTCTATTTCTTTAGACTTAAAAGATGAGTCATGAATCCATGGGATCCAATTGACCGGTTTAGTAAAATTCAAGAAAACCGATGGCATATTCTCAACTAAAAAAGTGAGTCAAGAATATTTCATCAATATGTCAGTTTTTATCTCTTTTCATTTTTAGTAAGCTTGGTGATGTATAGGGCAGACTGGCATGCAGAAACCGAATAATTAGTTCATTCTATAAACGTGTAGATATAGCAAAATTGTTAGTAGCTTAATTATTATATACCCTTGCAAACTTTAGACTAAATTTAATATACTCTTACATATTCTATATGACAGAGTATAAAACTTATTCTTCCATTTTGTGAATTCAACAAGAAATATTTAGAGCCGGTTATAAATTTGTTGTGAAATGAAGGCATCAGAAATATTGGATTAAGTTAATAATCATTATATTTTGCGCAAATCGAATAACCTTAAGGACAAAAAAATTAAAAGTTGAGATTTGTAATTGTAATTTATGGTATGCTATTATACTATATACACCCATCATGGAATCAGTAATTATCGTTAGAAACATTAAAATTATATGCGAATATTAATACCTATGTATTTTAATACTCGACATTTATAATATATGATAGTATATTAATTTTAGTTTAAAGTTTGTACAGCTAGAGAATATTGACTACGTCAGCAAATTTTGGTACAGATGTTCTTGAATCATCTTATTAGCCCATTTCCAGTTGTCGGTCCTTCCGTTCATCTTTCTGTAAAATAACTCAAAAATGAAGAGAAATAACGAGCTAAAATTTTGGTGATATATTCTAGATCTAAACATAAAGATCAAGTTCGTGAAAGAGCAAAATCGATCGAAACATAAAAGATAGAAGAAAAATTTAAATAAGTCAAATTTTTAAATTTTGGATCAAGGTATAGCCTAAGCCAGCAAATTTGAAATTTCAAACCGAGGATCCTGTTATAATGTAGATAAGAACTATTTAAGGAGTATGAAAACTACCAAAGGGGTGAAGAGGGCGTTTAAACCTAACGATGTCCATCAAGGAAAACACTATTGCCTTATCTCTATACAAACGTCATAAAAATGATAATCACCATACAGCCATCAGCTGTCGCCCTAAATATTTATAGTTGGTAATTAAAGCAACCAGCTGCCGTCTTTAATGCTAGATTTTTTTGATCCGCCTCGAATCTAAGTTTATTTAGCGGGCATAAGTAGCAATATGAATAACTGAAATATAACCTTGTAAAAGAGATGTAAAAATTACAGATCACCAATGTAGAAATTATATAGGAGTTACAACTTTATTAAAACGGATAAGGGTAATGAAAATATTATGATTTAATCATCAAACCCTAACATGTATTTAACTCATTATTCGAATAAACAACATAAGGGGGTAAACAGCTTATCTATATTAAAATCTTTAGATTAATAGAGATAAATTATTAAACGTCGCTTTATTAATAGTTTTGAAAAATGATAAAAAAATTGAAACTTACCAAAATTATTTAATTGTTAATTCCAAACTAGCTTCACAAAGGCGCTCTGTAATAAAAATAAAATAATTTTAATTTGTAACGAATAAGGATAATTTAATTTTCAATAAGTAAACACTCAAAAATATTTGTATTTTGAGAAATTATTAGAGCTTAATTAGAGCTCTCTGAATGATCATAACACACAAATACGATTTTCTACCAAATTTTACCAAAGTATAATAAAGAATTCTGTAAAAATAAATGTAGATTAATAAGCTAAAATCATTCGTAAATTAAAAATTAGATTAATATCAAAATTGACACATCGCCATAGTTTAAAAAACTATTTTTATCTAAAAAAGCAAACATATCTTTCCAAAAGAAAAATAATGACTGAATTTATGAACAATTCTTTATTCGCTCGTATATATATATATGCTTGGAAGTTTATCATGAAATCCACAGAGAATCAGGAAGTATATATGTACCTATAATCTTATAGGTTAAGTCGTTTAGATAAAATGTTTTAGCAAAGGAAAAAATGTCAAAATTATGTTTCAAAAATCAATATTCTATCTAATAACGAAATAACTCTGAAGGTTTAAAATACATTGAAAAGACAGCTTTTTAATAAGAATTCTGCATTTATAACAGTTTTTCAATAACTTGAATTGAATTGAAAAATTCTTATGACGAATAAATGTAGATATGGAAAATTTTTTTTTTAATTTTTAGACTTAATGTATTTTTCTTTTGACTAAAAGCACAATATTTTTGCCTATTTAGTTCAAAATTGGAGATGATTTTGTAAGGATTGATTCAATATGGTCCTTGATGCAGATAATTTACACAAATATACACGTTTTATATCATTAGGAGATTAAAGATCTGCATATTAGTTTAAAATAATTTCAAAAATCTACTTATAGGCATAAAAATGTTGTTAATGAAAATATTTTGCAAATATTTTTTTTTTTTTAATTTATGAATAATATAATTTATTTAATCAGGAAGTTATTGATATGAGTTCCAAATATTGCATCCATCACGACTTGTTTATTAATAAACAATTTTATTTTCCAAAACAAAAGAAAATTCAATGTTTAACATCGCCATGTACTTGTTATGAATATGATTCAAGAAATATTATTCTCATCGATTTATTATTATTAGTGGAACAAATTATAGAATGCAATCATACATGGAATATTGTGTGTTATTTTAAATCATTCTATTGTTTGATTGGAATGAAAGAAAAAACAATAACATAACAACAACAAAAAAGAAGCCCTTTTGAAATATATGTATTGATTATAAACTATAAAAAAAAATGAATTTATTGTATTGTAATACTATGTATAGATTTGCCGCACTCACTCTAAACGTTGTTGTGCTATTATTATTATTATTATTATTATTATTTTTATTTTTGTTATTATGTGGGTGGTAGGATGTTTTTCCGTCTTGTATTGTCCACGGTTTGTTTCAGTTGTTTTTGTTTTATATTTTTATTTTTTAATGTTTTATTTTTTTTTTATAATACCATCAACATAAACTACAGCATGATATCTATGGTGATAGTGTACATTATATATTGTACACTCCTTAGTTCGTATTTTGTATCTTTGAAAATAAGAATATTTTTTATGTGAAAATACATGAACCTTCATAGCAATAATTCATGGTAACGCAATCGTGTAATCTGGATTTGTGACTATATTTCTTGAATGGAAAATTTTTTGATTAAGGATGTTTCCAAGAAAATTAAATTTCTTTGAATCATTTACAAACTTTGAAATACATATACATAGAAATTACCACTAAACGTAGTAAATTTATTTTTTTCTCGTGACCTCACAAGTAAAAGATATCGAATCCGAAAATATTTTCCACAAATTTTGCCATAATTAAGGTGGTGATCATGAATTATGAATAAAAATAAGAAAATTGTTAAATTTTTGCGTTGTTCTACGAATTGTCACCGAGGAATTTTTCCAAACGTTGTATATTCACAAAACCATTTGATTTGTATAGCTTTTAGTTGAAATATATCTTTGAAAAATTTTAAATAATGGAAATGCAGTTTTCATATTCAGCTACACACGTAATACTGTCAATATTTTAATTCACTTATTTATAACACACATAAATTATGACGTTGTGACCAATTACATTTCGAATTCGGTGCCAATCTTATCATTAGCTTAAAAATTGGTTGTGTGGCATCGATTGAGAAAGGTTATTGGTTAGAACGAATTTATAAAATATTTTAATTTAAAATTATTTTTACTTTTCAGCGCATGTTTTGAAGCCGGTTCTTTTTTTTTTTGAAAAATTTTTAGTAAATGAAAGTCATGTAACGCGTTGTAACAGATATTTATATTTGAATTTTAGTATTGTTTTTACGTAAAACATTTTAAATTGTTATTTAAAATTATTGGTACCAAGAATGACATAACAGTTTTTTGTTATCTACATTATGCAAATATTTTATAGTAATTGAAAAAAGATAAAACATTTCTAATGTTCATCAGCTTCTGGAAAGCGTATAGAGTCTTGATTGTGAATAATGAGTGTCTTGTATCTATAAGTGAAGTATATTGTATTATATCAAATTCTCATATTGTACAGTTTTTATCCAATTTATTTAGGGCAATTCAGTTCAACCAGTCTTCATGCTAAAGTATATCGTTTAATTGTTTACGTGTGTACGAAAAATACTATTCGTGTTTTAATTTTGCACAAACTGTTGTTCTTGATTAAGATATTAACCCAACATTGCTGAAATAATTTCGTAAGCACGACATATCAACAAAAAAAACTCATTACTGTTAAATGCAACTACAAATAAATTATTAATATTGTCTAGACTATGAATCATTCAAATATAGGCTCATACATATATATTGCATTGTTTTTATACTTCATATACACAGCGCCCCTATGGATTTACAAAAAAAAAATACTAGGGGAATTGCACCGTCAATTATTGTTCCGTCATTCGTGTCGACTATTATACACACTAAGTTACCGCCTTCATAATTATTTGTTTAGATGAGGCACTGTCGTTATTGGATTTTATTTTGAAGGGTGTTTCTTTCATCATGCCGTACAGTGTGAACATTATTTTTGTGTGACTTTTATTGAATAAGCATCAAATATAGTATTAATAGAAAAAAAATGATATCCAGGTAATTTTATTAGACACGTGTTCAATTTCAAAATATGTTTTTAGTTTTAAATGAATTTACAAAAAATTCAATTAGCATTTTTTCTATAATTTTACCATTAACAATGCCATCCATCATCAATCAATTAAATAATAAGAATTTTTACACAAAATTTTAACAAAAAAATACATGGGGCCAAGGTTTATAAAAAATAATTATTTCATAGTTCTTTTAAATAATATTGTTGTGACTATGCATTCGAAGTTGATGGAAATTAATCAATTTTCAGGTAATAATATGATGATTATCGCCGATTTCGAATGGGAATTGGTCACAAAAAATTATTTATAGGCGTATTTAATTCGAAATATTTGTCTCTTTATGATTAATTTCTCTGGAATCAATTTTATTTTTTACATTTTAGTATACAACCATTAAAAATACATTATTTGGGTGATATATACAATAATAAATAATTTTACTAAATTTAATTTCCAGCCAAATATATCGAGTTTATCTTATCATGTGAATTACCGACGGTTCTCATACATATCTGAAGACAGAGTACTAAAGGATCGAAGTTTAAATTTTTTCCGTTTTTTGTGGTTTTTAATTCATATACTTATTAATTAAATTTTCGATTTTTAATGAATGATTTTCGTGATTCATTAAAAACTCACTAGTCATAACATAGTCATTACAATTATAGCCAGTATTTAATACGTCCAATTTATCTTCGAATTTTCTCCAAAGGATTCAAATGACATTGTTAAAACAAAATGTCTGTTAAATTGAATACATGTTAACTTTTTAAATCAGCTCATTTAAAAATTCAGCGAAAATATAAACTCACTACAAAATATGAAAACAAATGCGCTTAATTATCTAATAAGTAATAATACTTATATTTGTTCTTCATTTCTCTATCCATCTAAAAACTTTCACATCAACATTTGTCCAATTAAATTAATAATTTTTTTGTTTTTTTTACAGGTAAGCAAAATGTCAAAATTTTTTTCACATATGTAAGTATTGTTTAATGCCTTGGATAAATTATCCACGCATGGATTTAATATTTGTCTACTTTTACTTGCCATAATAAGAAAACACGATTGAAGCCCGATCATTCAACTGTTGTAAAACCCATGTTTATCCTGTTATTTGGTTGGTTTGTATTATAAAATCACAATATTTATGACATGAGAATCGAAATAGATGCAGAATATTTTAATAAAGGTTTAAACCCCTAATAGCTTCAACTACTGTTGATAAATAATTGATGAAACATACCAACATGACATCATTGAAATATGAAATATGATTTTTTTATAAATCCGGCTATTAGATAAATATTTTACGTTATTCAACTATGAAAAGAAATAGGGTAGTAAATATTAAAAATAAATATTAGTACATCAATAAAGGATAAATGTGGTTTTTGTAATAAAGAAAAGTAAATATTAATTCATGTTTTTTAATTTATTTTTTATAATACAAATAGAAAATATTAGATTTAATTCCTACTTATTTTTGTCTATCTTTGATAAATTAAGTCCTAGATATTTGTGTGTAACTGAATTATGCCAAGTCTACCAAATTTTTCCTGTACAAAATAACAATAAACTACATGAAATATTGCGCTAAGTGGTGGACTTAGGTTTTGGTGGCACACTAGGTCCCGTTTAATATGATGTCTTTTGTGCTTTGTGAGGAAAAAATTATTGGAATTAAACATATAATTTTCAAATATTTATATTTTTTACTTTTTATTAATATAATTTCAAATAAGAAAATAAACTTGAATAAAAATTTTAACAGTTAAGATAAATTATTTACATTTTATTTAAGATAATTAATTTTTTAATTAATTAAAATTAATATTTTCTTTTGCTTCAAGACATTTGATGTTCTAGGCCTGGGATTAACGAGCTTACCCGTCGCTAAAAGTTTTTTTAATAAATTTGATAAAAAGTGACGTTTTCAAGCGTCGGGTTGTAAAATTAGCCATAAACTTTGTCGGAAAGCTATAGTAAAATTTTTCTAAAACATATTTTTAACTATCGCCAATGTTTTTATGTCCGGCAAATATCTTTTCGCGTGTCAATCATTATCCATAGATAACCCGATTTATGTAGACGGTAGTTTGATGTCGGCTAGACGTACGCAATCGCATATCAGAAAATATGATTGTGTGCGCCCGTACTTATACCCAAATATGTCAAAATTAGCTTGAAATATATGGTTGCGTACGTCTAGCCGACAATCGACTATGTAGAACGCTCCTAGCAACAATTTGAATATAATAGATATTCATTAATTAAGCGTATAACGTTCAACGTACATGTTTTTTTTTTATGTAAGCAAGTAAAATTTGTAGCAAATGATTATTTTAATTGTCATTGAGAAAGACATTCGCTTATTAATTATGCATTTCTTCCATGACTTATTTCTATTTCTATACTGATACGAAATAATCATTGTCTTTACACACAGTATTCTACTTATTTCAGGGAAAATCTAACAAAATGTGAACTTATCTCGAATGTTTTTTTAGATCTCGTGAGAAATTGACAAAATCACATATTCAGAATAAAGTATTTTGATTCTATATAAAAATCTTTTACAATATACCCTCTATAAATAACATCGTTTTAGACACATATAGAATATAGGTAGCAATAAATTGAAGCTTTTAGATGACAAAAAATAATTTTACAAAATCAAATGACTATAATTATTTTTATGAATCAGTTATGTCAACACCATTTAAATTCCATAATCTACAATTTAAATCTAAATTACATCAAAAAAAAAAATAAATTCAGCATCGTTTAAATAAAAACAAAATCTTTGCTACAATATACATCTTATCATCGCAGAATATTGTAGCTGTATCAAAAATAAATGTTTATGATTGGAAACAAAATACATTATCTATATATATATTTCAAGTATAGATATTATTGAAACCGAATCCATTTTACAGTACATACATGTGAAATGGGATAATATAATATACGATTCAACTGATTATGTCGATGTTATCAGAGAATCGACCGAACCGCAACAGAAGAATCTCACAATCTTTAGTTTTTTTTCTTCTTAAGTTAAAATAACAACTGTAAGAATATAATACTTCCAGCATATATTTGTGTTGAATCTTGTAATTAGTAGTGTATGGCTTCTTAATGGTGTCACACACATCACCTCACCCATGTGAGGTGATTCTTAAATAAAATAATAATAAACGTTACATACAGCATTGCCAATATAATACAACAAACTATATGTAAAAGATTTTAGGGTTCCGTTATGGTTTTGCGATTGTATATTGATAAAGCAAATGGTTTATATTTTACTTCTATTTGAAGGACAGATAATTCGAATTTTTCAAGCAAATTTTGCTACTTATAAAAACCTTTCGTTACGTGTTTTATCAGCGAGTTATAAGATATAATTTGAAAATCTACTATTTGTTGGTCTAAACCAAAAAGGTGGATAAAACATCCAAAATATTTTATAAATAATAAATAATCCAACACTCGATGAAATTTAATTCGACTTCACGGAATAAAATGGAATTGGAAATTAATAAGAATTATTCGAACATAATCAAATAACAGAGTATTTTGACCTTAAATCGTTTGATACATATTTAGAGGAAATATGAAGGCCATGAAACATTCGGGTTTCGAAAAGGACAATGTCTCACATGGTTTCAGATCAGTTAATGTCATGCATGGCTTAAATGGTACAAAAAATTTGAGATAAATATTGTAGAGTTTAAAATTACATTACAAAAATTGATTTTTTAAGCTATTACGAATATTAACGGACCCAGGTCATCTAGAAGTTTTCTAAAGCCGCATACACATTGAAACATTCGCGTGTAACGTAACACCTTAATACAACATTAACGCCAATCTTTGTGTGGACGTGAATCCCTATCACCCTTGTGTAACAAAAGTGGATACATGATGATGTTACATCTCGTCACACAAATTTTCGATAAATTTCACATCAAAAGATAGTGCTGGGTGGAGTTACGAATAGTGTGGAACTCACTACCACAACATTTGCAAAAACAAAATTTACGCTTGATACATTTTTATTTTAATATTTCCAAATGGAGTGGAACGAACAAAATACGATAAAATTTATTGAAATTTATGATGGAATGCTATACAACACATAGCAACATCGTAACATCGCAACACCTACAAACTATTAGTCTCGTAACAAGTAATAGTACAGATTTACGATACGGTGTTACGTTAAGAACGAATTAGTAGAAGTGTACCCTGCTTAATATTGCTATTTAGTCATTCTAGAGATTTGGTGTTTGTAATTTTATTTCTTCGTATTTTTGATTGCCACCATGACTCTTTACTGAAATTAATGATTTGCATTTTATTTTTCATAATACTCGAACATTTTAAACCACTTGAGACTAACCTAACATTTTTGTGATTTATTTTTTTCGTTGGTCCTTGTTTTTAGTTCTTGTGATTTTTGACAACTTTTATTTCTCATATCTAGGTCCACAGAATAATTCCTCTTTGTAAAACATATTGAAAATCTTTGGATTTCTACTGTACCGAGTTTTACTACACCTAACTTTATTAATCTCTTTGGCGACGATATGCCACACTGTCCTGATATTTAACCATGTTTCAATAATACACTTGATAATATTTTTTCATTCCACCAACAACTACTACCAACAAACAAGCAGAAACAAACAATTCAAACAACAACAACAACAACAACAAGAACAACATCCACGCAATACAATAATTGTATATAAATCTTTATCACAATTTTATTTGTTACATGTTTTATGTTTTTTAACGCTCACATCAAATGCTACAATAATATACTTAAATATAAAGAATTCGTTTTTACATTTTGTTGTTGTATATGTATTTTGTTTTAGACAATCAATTTTATTTATTGTTATCGATGACGACGCGACAATTACATTGTTTTAATAGATAAAATATTATTTTTGTTTGTATAAATCATTTGGATAAAAGTTTATTTTGTACATATTGTTATATCCATGTGATATTCAATTTAATATCATATCGACGTGTTCTGGTTGCAACACCCTTTTTTTAACACGCTTTTATTAGCTTCACTCGTATGTTTGTTTGTTTGTCTGTAGGTAACTCTCTGAAGTTGGCTGCAGAACGCATCTGAACGGATCCTTTGCATGAGAGTAATAAAGATAGAGCTAGTGCGCGAACTACGCATGCGTGCATGAATTTGAATACAAAAAATTGAACTAAAAAGCGAAAAATAAATAATAGTTTAAAAAAACTAAAAAAACACGCTTTTATAGAAAAATCCAACTAAAAAGTAGAAAATAAAATTTAATAAATTTGGATTAAGAATAGTGTAAATAAGAAATAAATTTATATTATTGTAAAAAAAAGCGTGGGGTGCATAGTGTCAATAGATATAAATATTTTATTGGCAAATATGAGTAGATTATCATTTTGATATCTTAAAAAGCACCCCACGCTTTTTTTTACAATAATATAAATTTATTTCTTATTTACAATATTCTTAATCCAAATTTATTAAATTTTATTTTCTACTTTTTAGTTGGATTTTTCTATAAAAGCGTGTTTTTTTAGTTTTTTTAAACTATTATTTATTTTTTTATTGCTATTTTTAATATACAATTTAGTTCAATACATATGGTTCCAGTGCCCGTCAGTATTCGATATCACTTATAGGGAGATGAGTTTTAAAAAAAAAGAGATGTATTGAAAGTTCATGTAGACTCATCTGCCAATCTTGATCTAGGTAATAGTGAAAAAAATCAAGAAATTATGTTGATAAGGCATCGACAAGTAATGTATCAATGGCAGATAATTTTTTCGAAAACCATCTATGAAAATCAATAAAAAATAAAAAGAATAAATACTTCGAATTGTACTACATATCCATGCAAGTGTAACTTCCGTAATAATTCATCCGGGATACTCTGTACCCTTTTTTATACACTCATTGACAGTTTTCGAATATCGAAGACCATAAAAAGTTTCAACTCTGTTGCAGTTAGTTTTTGACTGACACATGAATCTTTTGAAGTAATTATTCAAGTCGGTTATTTTATTAAATTTATTGAAAAAATGCCTTCGTTAAAATCGGTCTACTTTTCTACTTTATTATGTACTTTCCCTTACTATAAAAACTGCATCTTGAAAAATACTCAATCGATTTTGATGTAACTTAAAGTAAGCCTTGAGTTAAAAGATATCATTGTAATTGTTAGAATCATTCTTAGACTAATTAAAAGATTATACGAGCACATATAATAAAAATAATATATCGGGTATAAAAAGAAAAATAATTTGTAAATTTGTAATAAATGGTTAGAAGATATTTATATACTTCTTTAATTTTGAAATTTAACAGTTTTAGCTAAAGTAAAATATCTTAAAGGATAATACCGATATATTACAATATTGAGTGTAATAAACCTGTTTAAGCTACAGTTAATCTTTTGTATTTTGTGTGTTAAATATAATACAAATTCTAAGTATACAAACAAATTAAAAAATATGTGTATATAGGTAAATAATAACATGACCGACATTTTTTTTTTTTTGTACCTATAAAATGTACTAACAAATATACTTTTTTTTTTTGAAAAATTAATAAATTACAATATAATACTGTACGATATAGGAATACATGCTAAGTATTCTCAAAGAACATATTATATTATTGACAATATGAGACAACATGTTAACAACAATAATAATTATTCATTGTATATAATTCTTTCAAAGACATTCCGACCTGCATAAGATCCAAGGATTTAAACATTGTATATTTTATAGGATTGTAAAAATTATTATTTTATTTTTTTTCTTTTTTTTAATATATTATACCGCTTTGTCGGGATTCTTTTTTAGATTCCATTGGAAGTCATTTGAATCATTGTTGAAATTACCAATGAGGTTACCGACTAGTATGGTTAGTAAAGAAATCGCAAACCGTTATTAGTGAAAGTATGTGAAAGAGTATATAAATTAAAGACCTTTTTAAAATTCAAGCTTTTATGTTAAAGTCATATAAAGGTGACGAAATATCTCCCTTGAGATATCGTGTGTATAATTATTCTTAAAAGGTTTAAATTGTGAAAGTTATTATAATTGTAGTTTTTAATATAATTTTTATGGCATATCGTTTGTAAATCTGGATGATACAACCGAAAAATGTATATTCTGTTTTGATTTCATTAGATAAAAGTCATAAATTTTTACAGTATTTTTTATTTCAATTTTTATAAATTAAGACACTATGAAAGATACAATAAAATAATTTTTCTATTTTACCAATACGTGAAACTAGGGTTATTATCACACACAATTCGAAAATTAAGTTAAAATTGTGTAGAAACAAATAAATTATAAGCTCTCAAAAATTTGTTGTCCATCACTTTCTTTCCAAAAGAGTTTTATGGGTTATTCTACAATAAGCGATCATTTTCTAAGGAAAAATTGCACAAATGTGTTAATATTAATATTTATTTATATAACATTTATTCACAATCAACTCATTTGTGCATACTAACATTATAACTAAAATTTGAAAGGTAAGTCTATATCAGTGCCATGAACATCGATAGTTTCTCTATATTTCTCCCTATGAAGTTTCTCAGCGCTTCTCAGTTATCATAATTACATTTACTAGCATGTGTATAATAAAAGGTAACATTACATTTTTATAGTTAACTATGCTTTGAAAAATTGTATTAGGTTCCACTAGGGCGGGCTTTATTTCCAAAATTTCTCGAAAGTATCAATTTAATTAATTATAATTATAAGCACTCGACAATCAATAATTTTATTTACATTGAAATAAATGATATAAAAATAATTAGGTCCGATTTTTTACTATGTTCGCCGCCTGAAACACGAAAAAAAAGAAAAAATGTGAAAGATTTTTCATAAATTTCTGTAAATAAAAAACTATTTCATACTTGCTAAAACGAAATAACACTTAGTATTTAAGATAAGTCTTTAAATTTCAAAAATTGATAGTAAACTAATATCATTTAAATGTCTTTAAGTGTGTGGTCAATTTAGACCATGTTAATCTGAGCGTTTATGAAATTTAGTGTTTTTATATGATAGTTGATAAAATACATAAAGATGAAAATTATATTATTTATATCTATAGTCAAAATAGAAAATTGGAAGAAAAAAAACATTTTTTGTTTCTTAATTATCCTGTGTAAATCAGTAATTCATAGGTCACTGACATGAGGTTGATGAACTCAAATATTTTTCCAACCGGAATTTGGAGATCCATTTGTAAATATATATATATTCCTTAAATATAATTCCATGAAACATTACAACATTATTCCTATTCACATTAGCGATGATTTATGTGTGTTCGATAAACGGTAATAATTTTTTTTAAACATTTCTTAACAACTAATTATCGATCAGACAACAAGATCAATTTTTCATTACATAAAGACTACAATTATTATTAAGTATTATACATATATATATATATATATATATTGCATTGTATTGTATCTCAAGTATTTATTGAGAATGAAATTAATTAATTGTAAAGGCAGAACCAAACTGTCATATGGATCATCTATTATGATATGATTCACAATACATTTACATTTGCCGCACTGCATTCACCAAAAAAAAAAAAATAAAACTAAAAATATTCAATCTCCATTTACTAGTTAACGTTTATATTTTGTGATGCATCATACAATTCGCACAGTTTTTTAAATATCCTCGATATTTATTAAGCATCATAACAACAAAAATTTTTCACGAAAATTACGAACTTAATTCGAAAGTTTCCTTTTTTTTTAAATATTCTATTATTATACTCAACATACATATTATGCCAGAGTATTTTAATTTGAGTCTAAAATTTGTGACGCTACCTAATATCCAAAATTTTGGTGAAGGTGCTCATAGAAACACCTAATTAGTCCGACCGTCAAAAACGATAACTCAAAAACCAAAAAAAAAGACTAATATTTTCATGAATTTTTATTTTATTTTTTAAATAAATATGCACTTCAAAATTTCTACATTGAAATATTTTCTTTTTAATATTAACGATAATTAATTAACTCTTTTTGTTTTAATTTAAAAGATAAAGCTTGTTTATTTGAAATATATGCGTTTTGTAAACATTTTGTATTGAAAACATGTTAAAATTTCAATACGAATAAATTGCATAAAAATCCTTCTATAGATATTTCCTTCTATAGATATAATAACAAAGAAATTATATTTAAATTAAAAACTTTCTAAATGCTATTAAAAAAGTCGACATTTTAGACCCCCCCGCACACGGTAAGAATTCTTCATAAGACATCAGATTGTCTGATCTGAAATTCTCTTGTCGTGTACGCATGCATACAATGCTGCCTGAAGTAGCATCAGAATTTCTTACGATGTTATCTGAATTAGACCACTTAGTCAAAAAAATAATTAATAAATTTAAATTTTTTGAAAGTTTATTGGTTTGTTGTGGTTCGTTATATGATATTCAATGATATGCACTGGCTTTAGATTATTCTCTGATGTATAATCAGAATTTCGTATACGAATGTCTTATAGGACTGTCTGATGGTGTGCTGTTGATCATCAGATTTTCTGATCTAAATAATCTTATAGTGTTAAAAAAACACTACCATGGTATACGTTAACGTGTAAATGGCACTTGTGGAAAAAAAAAGCGAAAAAAAAAATAAAAGCATAGCTAAGTGGAATCAATTGAAATTTTCACAACATTGATTAATTATTGTAATATGTTTCTTCTCCCGTGTAAATTATCATTAGCAGCATACACACATATATATGTATATATATCTAAATATTATATCTGTATATTGTTTTTTATACAATTTAAATAGCGTTTGTTAATAAATAACTGAAGTAAGTTAAAAAATGAAACAAACATAACATAACAATAATGATAAAGAAAAACAAACAACCATCATTAACATTAACATCATCTGCCTCTAATGGCCAGTACGATTTTTTGTACTGAATGAGATAAAAATTTTGAAAATTTTTACATATAAAATAATAATAAATGGCAGTTATTGTTAATATATTTTGTATTATCATAGGCACATAGTACGAAAAGTCAGTAATCCAATAGTTTAGTAAAATCATTGTAATCTTTCAACAAAAACTGATGAGGTCAACTTTTGTTTATGAATAAATTTCGATTTTTTCCCCAATTTCCTAGATCAAATTATTTTGTCCCAATTTTAAAAAAATGGCGAAAATTTGAAAAAAAAATGTTTAAATGCAATTTCAAGAAAAACCATGTTTATAAGTATGTTTTATATAGTTGATTCTCTGAGGAGATGTTACTCGTTGCTAATTTGGTGACGGTTTGCCAACGGTATCAATGGTTTCAAAACCTTACTTCTCGATAATTTTGATGTTTTTTGATAAAACAAGAGTGATTAAGTTACTCCAAATAATTTGATCAAGGAAATTGGGGAAAAAATCGAAATTAATTCGAAAAATCCTAGACTGAAAAATTTCTTAAATTACAAAAAAAAACGTAAACAATGTTACGAAGGTGATTTTCGAAAAAAATTTAATACAATATGCTATGACGACAAGCCCGGTTGTGAATTTTTTTTTTTGTAATTTTTCCATGATCGATTGTAAACTCCTATAAAATTCTATTTATACCTTGCATCAAAATATTTTCATTCGTTTCTATGGTTACGAAATACTCGTTTTTAAATAAAATGATATATAACTCTGGATAATGTCATTTTTCTCTAATTATTTTATAATTTCTGTTTGACATTTGCTATATAATTTTATTTACAAGCAAACAATTGAACAAATAATTATGTTTTCTTGAATTTGAATGATTTATTACAAATTTTTTCAAAGTTGTAGCGTACCTATTGAAAATTTCCTTAAAAAAATTGCGAAAATTTGAAAAAAAATTTCTATGCATTACTTTAACTTTTGTGTGTAGAGATCACTCCACAAACTACAATTTTTAGTTATTAACTAATTTTTAAGTTATTTTGAACATATTATCCAAAAATAACTAGTAATAGTTCATCATAATATATTAACTATAATTTTGCAACATCGAATGTGTCTTCGAATTACAAAATCTTTCACAAATTCTCGTTTCGTAAGTCTTGTAACAATATAATTATTGGTATGTATTTTTGAAATGGTCATCAAAACCGTAATAAAGAAAAAAACCTTTGACACACATTGTATTTTCTATAAAATAAACTATCCGTTAAAATACTAGCATCAAAACCTTACAGCAGCCAGCCAACAAGTAAAGTAATACACAACAAACACTATCCAAAGTACACTCACTATACACTGTATAAAAGCTACAACAAACGCAGTGATTAACGATCTTGTTATTGTAATGTACACATGATAAAAGTATAGATAAGTTTTTTGCCAAACGGAATATGAATACGAATTATTATTCAAATTCAATTCACTCTTCCTTTTTCAATTACTCTTCTTATCCTTAACAAATAAATTGTTATAGTTTAATTGCAGTTATATATATGCATGATGTTCTAAGATTTTAGTTTTATGTATCTAAGTATAGAAGAACAACCAATTTATATTATTTTTACCTCTGTACAGTCAAGTTAATCTATGTTGGATTCCCATGTACCATTGATGCGAAGGAAACTAGCACATTACGACATATGTAACAGTGTTCACAACGTGCAGTGCGAAACTTATCATCCCAGTAGCGTAAAATTATAGTACATAAAGTAGAAATTTGCAGAATTATCGTACTTATCAATTTAAGCCCTTTAATGAATAAATAAACCATATTAAACACATTGCCTGGGTTGTACCATTTTAATAACCTATAGTTAGCGCTAACCTTCAGTTAATTCAAATGAAAATTTGAACTAACTGTGATTAATTATAACTCGTGGTTAGAGCCAATGGTGCAATCCAGCCGATCTCGATTTTTGTGTGTAGATTTTACTTTTAATACTACTTTTTTTGTCATTTTCACCAAAAAATGTAGTTACACGATGATTTTATTACAATGACGCCGACACAGTGTAAATAATAAAATAATAAGAATTACAATAAAATCAAAAATAAAACTGTATATCGTTAATAAAATCAACATTCGTATTTCTTAATATTCACAATTTTTATTATTTTCGGATATTCTTAAGAACGGCAAAACTTTGTGATATTTTTATAAATAATGAACTGTCAACTTACAACAAAGTATAGTTCTACAAAGACATGACACGCGAGTAATCGTATTTGTAAAGTCTTCCGTTAGTTTACCACAAAATTCAAACAACGACAGTTTCATATATATAGGTATCCAAAGTTTTATGTCATGTATCTATTTATGTCATTCCTATTCACGTTCATACATTCCCATGTATATTACACAATTACACACATCTTAGTGATGTTATTTAAATTGCAGGTAAAAAAATTATTTTTGTAAACATAGCGTTAAATTTAGTGGAAATATGTATAGAAGAAAGAATATTTGACAAAAAAAAAGAAACCACATAAAATAGATATATCGGGATAATATACCTAAATAGGGTAGTCATATTATTACAACACCTGGGTATAAGATATAATATATACAATGAGTTTGCAAAATATGCAATGTATAAATTTAATGAAAATACAAGGCAATAAGTTCCGATATCCATAAGCATATGTCATTTAAAAATACACCTCTAAAAACTTATGTGTAGCTTAATTATGGTTAGTGTATCCACTTTTTCTATAAGATCTACCTTGAGATACCAGGTTTGCCCGGCTTAAGGGGGTGTTACCTCTGTAATAAGCACACTCCTTATGATATCGTCTTTCAATTTTCGCACATAAATACGTCAAAAAACGATTATACAAATGTTATGAAATTTGGTATACACAATATTGACATGAAAACGGAAGGTTTGTCGAAGCTCTCCTCGAAAAACGAGGGAATATTATTTTATGTTCATGAATATTTGAAAAATAAATATTTTCCGATAGAGAAAAAATAAATTGTTCCTATATTTTTATTTCATTTTCATTCTTTTCAGAATTTTATTATTTTAAGTCTATTTTTCGTTAAATAAAGCAATTTACTATGGTTAAAAAAGCGTTATGATTAAAGAATGGTTAAAAAAGCGTTTAACCGTTCAGGTAATATGGCCGAAATTAATAACTCAGGTTTGCAATTATTCAATACAAGCTACTCACTTTTTAATGATAAAAGAATATAAAGATTACAATAAATCATGAAAAGCCAATGTACTGATAGCAAAAGTTCCAAAAAATTGCTATTCATTCCACCTTCGATTTTTATAACACTTCCAGTTTTATAAATCGAAATTTTAAAATATATTCGGTAAAAACACCTGAACAATAAGTCACTAAAGTAATTGTGACTAGAAAACTAATAATACATAATTTCTTTACTAGTTAAAAAAATATTCATATCCTATTATACGGGAGCCAATTATGCACGCATTTCTACATGACAAAATCTTTTTATGTGCTGCGATTCGGAAATATCCCAAACAAATTATTATTTTTAATCTCTTTTTTTACCAGATGTAAAAATTGTTTGGTATTTATCTATACAGGAGCTAAAATTAAATCTTTTTTCTGTTCAATGCAAGCATAACTTATTCACCGTTTCCTCATTTAATTTGATTTTACCACCATAAAATACCCTATAAATCGGCTCTGGGAATGATACGAATCAATCTTCTTAATTATGGTCTAATGATTTATTTATTTGTACATGTTTATTATAAATATTTATACAAGCCATATGAAAAAACGGATAAAATATGATGTATTACATGAAAGAAAAACTAACGGTCAAGATAACAAACGAACACATCTATAGTTACACAATCATAATGTGAAATTAAAAAAGGTTATCAATTTCCAAAATGGGGGTTAGATATGAAAATTGAAGGCAAAACAATTGCTAAACTTTTTTTTACTAATTTTAACAATTGCCACAATTGAAGACTTCAATTTTTTGTATAACGATCTCTGCTGTATCAATCAAGTCAAAATTTGAAAGGATTAGGATATATTATGATCTCTAAAGTTTAAAAAGTTTTCTGCTCGAAAATTGAATTTTTTTTAATAATTCAGAAAATATCAACAAATGATCCAATTATATTATTTATTTTACAAGTTATTAATTTTATTTATAAATTTTAACTGATAACATTTTAATAATAACATCCAAATGTTTTTTCTGAAAAGAAAAATTAATTATCAACTATAACAGCAGACTTATTAAATTAAATTTTATTGTGACTCCGAAATTTAGAGAACTGTGCAAAATTCTATGAATAAAAACAAAAAATTGAATTCCTCTTTATTAGGACAGCATTTATAAATGCGGCACTTGATCTAAATCTGCCACTGAACCAATTTAGCCACCCAGGTCAATTCCTGTCTATTATAAGTTTTACAAAAACATTATATATTTAATAGATAATATTAAAAATAAAAATAAAAAAATACCTTAATAACTCCCCGTTATTAAAATTGAAATAAACGCCGAAAATAATAACTCACACCCACAGTTTCTTCAGTCACAATAATCTTACCTACTTTCCCTATATATTTCCAAAATAAAAGAACAATTATTCATTACTTGAAAATTACTTAAGTGAAATGTATTTAAGTGAAAATTAGACAAAGTAAAAATGTTTATTATTATTTTATAAGTATATTTAGCTGAAGATTTGAATAAAAGAAAATTAAAGAAGCTAAACGCAAATTGAAACTTATCAACAGCTGATGATTAGAATTTTTTCAATAATCTTATTCTAAAAGTTTTAAAATAATATAATTAGTAGATTATAAATTTCATTTGTTTTGTACTGAACTCATTTTAAAAGAATAAATATATGTATTTTGCTTAAGATTTGAATAAAACAGAACCAATTAAAGAAGCTACCGGCTAATTGAAACTTCAAAGTAGATGGTACTACAAAAACATAATCATTGTATTATTAGATATATAGATATATATGTATAAAGATGTTGAATCCCACCCAATATGTACACAAATAATTACTTGTTATCATAGTGAAACATCAATAATAAAAATAAAATAAAATGAACATATAGAATGAAATTTTATCAGGTCATTTACATTTGTATGTCTACACCTTTATGTAATTAATTTTTATGTTATTAACACTTAATATAAATTACACTAATAAATTTTACAAATTCTATTTATTTGTATTTTATATAATACTTTGTGTAGTATTGTTGTATTCTATATTTGTAAAGAGCGATCGTTCAATTTTGAAGCAAAATATTGATTCTCGATTTCATAAAAATTTGAATCTAATTATATTTATAGCTAGAATTTCCAGTGCACATGAAGGAGTTCAGAATATTAATAAAATGCATGTCAAGATTGAAGACTGTGAGATGCTGTTTGTTTAAACAAATAGATTTTGAAGTCCCTAAACCAATAAAATCATTAATATTTTATCCTTTATTACTCAAAATTTTTCAAACATGCTGAATTTCTAGAGCTACTATGCGATACTGTTAGTATTATTCACAGACAAAACAAAAATTCTAGCTTTTGGTTTCTATATAACACCCATTTTCTAATTTTTAACTCGAATTTCAGCTAAACAAAACCTTATCAAAATGTACATAATTTTTTTTCTTTAGTATTATTAAAACATTCAAATAGTTTCTGTATGGATGTAATTTTGTCAGTGATGAATCACAATATGCGAAACACGTGAATCACGTTCTGGCGGAAATCAACCCTGTAAAGGCTTCTTAGCCTTTTTTATCAATCATAACGGAGTCAGAGCCTCTAGAAGTTTTTACCTATAAACACATAGACTAACTTATCAATTTGACACAATTCTAACTCCTTTCAAATAAATAAAAGCTGATGATGTGAAGGGTTGATTCCTACCAGAACGTGGTTTCCGTACCTAATCATCACTGAAAAAAAAATTTTAACCATACAGAAAAACCGTTACTCAACTTTCCCATGAGCTCTTGGTCCAATACAATAATTTGTAAATAATTTCAATATTTCCAATACTCTCTGTATATACGCTTACATATAATTTGTTGTTGCTGTATGATGTTGCTGTATAATTAGTTTTAATTACACCCATCTAAGTAAAATATCCTCCATTGAAATTATAACACTGCAGGTATAATTTTCATGAGCTTTTACCCTTTTATTTCAAATATAGTGAGGTAATCTGAATCAAAGTAATTAAAATTTTCCATCAGTATTTCTACATGTTTGAAGTGGGTGTAAATCTCTATTTATTGTAGGTGTTTGCAATTTAATTATTTGCATTAGTTTCAAATGGTTAATATAAACGAACAGTTATCGTACAAGTTATTTTAATTGTTCCTTGCATGCTATTGCTTATTGGATTATTTCAGATATAGGTTGCCAGAACTCATGTTCCTTTTTTCATACCTATACTGGATTTCATCATTTGAACCCAAACATGAACTAAAGTGGATTTGGTACCAAATTATGGATTTTGGATAAATTTTCATCAATGTAACTTAGTAACTTTGATGATTTTTATTTTAAAATATTAATTTCTATTGCAAATAAGTTTCGATTCTATAAACTGGTATCTCTATACATGCAAAATCTTTCATAAATTATACAATTTCGATCTACGATCTGAGGTTTCAAATAGGTAACTGACATCAAATTATGTATAAATTTGAAATATTTCTCAAATTCATATTTAAATTCTATGTTTTTTTTTTGTTTTGTTTATGCTTAATTTATAGAAGATAATTTTTATTTTAAGTGAATGAAAATTATTTATACAAACTGTATCTTAATAAATTATAAGCAAATTAAAAATAACGTAATTATTGATAAAAATATGTTTAGAACTAGTTAACTTCCTGTTAAATTAATGTACCATCGTATAATAATGACATTGTTTAAAAATTTGTTTTATTGAACTCATCCCATTTTTATAAACAACTCTATTATTATTTACAAATTATATTTTGAGTTGCGTAAGAAATCCTAGCTAGGTGGATATCCGGTCTATCTTTTAAAACATGTTTGTATTCTGATACTGTTTATATTTCAAGATATCATAAACATAATTTTATGATTGACGTTAAAAAATTAGAAAAAAACTTATTTATCGCAATATAGTAAATCTTTATTTTGCTCTTGGTTGAAATACTTGACAAGAATAAGTCGTTGGTAAAACTAAAATTGCACATTATTGAAAAAGTCTGAAAAGTTGGCCGTAAAAATTATTTTACGGCCAAAGAACTACCCGTTTCATCTCTAGCTTGAAGTAGGCAAATTTACTTAATGTCGACAATGGTATGAAATTGAAGTAATTAATTTATTCTCGATTTCCCATATCGGTCAAACCCCACTTTTTAATTATTTTGTATTGAAATAGAAATTCTTTTCTTTAATAAGGTCACATAAATTACAATAACATTCACAAACGGCGAATCACGCAAGCTAAATAAAAATAAAAAAAATATATTATCTATATATTCCAATCGATAAAAACAGTAAAATTAATTTTTTAAAGGTAAATCAATCCGCCTTAGAGAATAAACAAAACAATTAAATTAACTGTTGTGATTTGAAATCATGACAAGAAATTTATTAAAAGAATTAAATGATTCTGCGTTGAAAACAAAATAAGCACAAAAAGATGCAATCACTGATACAATATCATCTGAATATACTATATATATATTTTATGTTTCCCAATACATTTGTGTCCATCTGTCCATTTGGATTTCGTTTTTTTTTTTTTTAATAGAAGATCTCGACGACTTGTGTTCTGACTTTATTATAATTCACATATAGGTACACAAAGAAAGAGATGCAGACAGCATGTGCATGCAACTTTTTAATAATAAATGCACAAACAAACAGAAATAAACAAATAACTCATTTATACAACTCCAATTATTATTATCATATACAATAAAACCTGCGTTCAAAAATCATTATACAAGGTGTATCAATTTACGCAAAAGTAGAGAAATAAGTGAAAATAACAACTAACAGAGTTAATTGTTCGGATACTCGATATATTATTGAATATCATTGTTTGGACTATTTTTAATTATCATTCTATAAATATCTAGCCTATACAATTATATATGTATACATGTATAAATGGCAATTCAAAAATTTTACGAGGAAATGATTCATATAAAAGTTGTTTATTTTAAAAACCAAAAATTTTTGTGCTTAAATTTTTTAATTATAGTTAAAAAGTCGGGTCATTTGTCCATCGGATCCAATGGACCTATTGTGCTAATTCACGATCTTCTTTTGAATACATCACCAATATTTGAGCTAATCTTTTTCCGTTTTTGAGTTATCTTGGTGATGGACGGACGAACGGAAAACCGGAAATAGTTTAATTAGGTGATTCTATAAACACTTATACGCAATTTTGTTTGGGCGGTCAATATTTACTAGCGTTACAAAATCGAAGAAGTTTTCATTCGATTTGGTTGTGGGCACGATTTTCAATTTTTTTTTTAGTCAAAATTAACAAAATTCAGCATTGTTTTTTTGTAACATTACGTCACCCTCTCCCCATTAAAAATTTTTCCAAAATCGGAAAAAAATTTTGATATTGAATAAGTATCGTCAAATGAACAGTATCAGCAAGAATGAATGTCTCTAGTCAATTTTTATTTATAAGTCGGTAAAAAAAATTGTATAGAAAAACAAAATATGAAGTCAATATTTCAGAAAAAAGTTTTTGACATATATATAACAAACACGTTATTCACTAATATTAATCGCAAACTAATTAGAATCGATTAAAAACTATTTAAAAAAAAGTTTTTTGTGATAGACATAACATAATATTTAATATTTTTACCATCAGTTGGGATTTTACGTTATACAATTATACAATTTTAAATAAAAACGAAAAGTATTTTTAATTACAATCATTTAATATCCGTAAACCATCTGTACATGACAGTAGCGGATTTGTTTTATACCCTCTGGCAAAAGAACAAATGTTTCGTATACAATATAAACTATATTATTGTGATACATGTAATAAAGTTATTATAAAATCAGCAGTAGTTTTAAGACTGCAAGGCTTTTATGGTTTTCAAAAAGTAAGAAAAGATTTTAAAATTAATTGATTTTTTAACATGTCATATGGCAAATCGGAATTATTTGAACAGAATAATTTTAAAATTTTGTTGAAAGAGAACCGATTTTTAATATCCACTGGAGTACATATCAAATATTTATTATCCACCAACATTTGGATATTAGTCTTGTCCAGAGGTCTCCAAACTTTCCAGCCTTAGGGCCATACTGATTACTCCAGTAAGTTCCGAGGGCCAAAACCATATTAATAATTA
>JAEMTY010000201.1:0-25000 GCA_020423425.1 Chrysopa pallens
GTTAGATCAGCACATGTCAATATAACCTTGTTATTAAATATTATAAAATGTCGCAATTGTCAGAAAATTTATTTTTAATTTACTTATTTTAAAAGTAATAAATAAACAAGTATATTTAGAGATTTAAAAAAAATTTAATTAAGTCAAGAAGCGTGTAGTATATGACATATACTTACAACCAATCAGAATTATTATTTTTAAATGGCGGAAACATACTTACAACCAATCAGAATTATTATTATTTTTAAATGGCGGAAACGTTACTTCCGTCAGAAAAAAAAATCTGAGTTATTCCCTAGTCGCGCCTAAAGAAGTTTCACTTCAAAAAGTTTTTAATTAAATTAAGAAAACTAATCACACAAAATAATGAATTATTTCCAATAATAAATTTCCAAATCAAGCGTAATAAAAATAATATTTATTTAAATAGCATATAAAATAATAGGTGTTAGGTGTTTATATTATTTATTGTTTTCGTAAAAAAAGTTAATATACAATAATTTAAACAATGAAAATTTAGAAACCACATTGAATAAATAATAACTTAACCTAAAAAAGTCATCTATTTGTATAGCGTGGGTCTTAAAAAACGTTATGTTTAATATGCGAATATTAACGGATTGGTTTATAATTGATAGAAATTCTAGGCAAAGTATATGTATCAGATATAAGTTACATCCAACGTATTAATTTAAACGCAATTCCTGTGTTATTCAGTTTCAATTACCACAGAAACCAGGCTCAGTTTTTTTTTTTGTTATTTTGTTATTTTATTGATTATAAGCTTTTCTTTTGGTTAGAAAAATAAATCAAAGAATTGATTTTTTTTTAATATTCGAACTATACCGTGTTGTCGCATCGATTTAGCTCGATACCAACCCCCATTGACAATTTAGGAGTGATTCCATTAGGTATTAATTTTCTGGATATACAACACTAAGAATATACCACCATATATATAAATCATTAAATTATTTATTATTATTGAAATATAGTAATAATAATAGATAAAATTCGTTAGGTAGGAATTGCGTAATCTAAGGCAATTATCTCTCAAAAATTACAAAAACTCCGTATTTCTGCTCATAACAAACTTATTTGTTTTACTTATATTTCTATCCCAAAAACTCAGATTTGCGAATTTTTACCGTTCTTGTATCAAGAATAAATAAGATATCAAATTTAATGCCGAACTTTAGGTAACAAAGGCGCAAACTTTTTCAATCGGATAGATGAACGTTTGTAAATAATTGGTCTAGATGCGACTGTCGAAGTCTAATTAATTATTTTTTCCCCCATAGAATAAAAAAAATTCATAGTTGAATTAATAACTTGATTAAAATTCAGCTAGTTTTCCATTTTTTTTCAGTTTTGGATTTTTCTGAAAATTTCATTAGTTTTTAGATCTCAATGTAATTCAAACATCAAAAACATTCACTTCATACACACAGAAACATTCTCTTAATCGAAGATGGCATTCAATTCTAGGGACCGTAAACCTTTAGAATTGTGTCTTAATTTGCAATTCACAAAATTCACCCCATAACAAAAATTTCCCACTGGAAAGTTAAAATTAACTCAAAATTTCATTATATCCAAGAGCTCAATTTCTTTACAGAAAAAATTCGCCAGTACAAAATTATTGAAAATCATTACACCTACAGACAATTGAATAAATAGTAAATGTATATTAATATTTGATGGTATAGAAAAAGGCTATAATAACTCAACAGTGTATTTAAATTACATTTATGTTGAATTATTTGGTATTATTAAGTATATATTAATAATATTATTAAATGCAATACACACATCTATGCATGTATGGCTTATGTATATATGCATCTATATTATTTATTTGAAAGTACATTTTATATATTCATAGACATTCTTTTTATTATGACTCATCTTATTATCAGCATCAAATTCAAACATGACGCCTGTGTTTTATAAGTACAAGCTATACTAAACACATTATTAATTATTATACATATATAGACCAGGGTCTGAATGAACTTGAGTGTATAAAAAACTGAGCACCGCATTCTGTCAACGCAATTGTGTTAACGCTAGTATGTTTATTAAGGATCCGATTTATTAAAACTTCATCTGTATCGTTGAGAATGCCTTTACCTGCGTAAATAACAATCGTGGTGTATTGTACATATGTATGTTTAAAGCATTATAACAACCGTGGTGTATTCTACACATATATTTTTTAAAGGCATCATAAATGAACCGTATTGTACACTTGCATAGTTTGTATAAATATTACATTATTTTCATAAAAAAAGTAATCCAAAATCCAAATTCGGATATTGGATAAATGTAAAGTATGTAATATATATATGTGAATAAAATGTATAACAATTTAAAACTTGGTATCAATTTTATCCCAGATAAACCCTGCAATTATGCTACTCCTAAAATTCTATATTTATCACTTTATCTTGAACACGTGTTTTTTTTAAGCACTCCTTTCTTTTTGGATAGAATAATAGGTTTGGATTTATTTTAATGATTGTTTAGTTTTAATTGGGCCAAAAATCATTGTTTTCGATCTTAAATCGCTAGTAGCAAGAAAATGAAGCAATTTTTGAAAACATTCCACAAGTATAAAAGTGTTTATGTTTTCCCTATTCACATAATACAATCATTAGAACAGTTCCCCACCATATAATCCGTCCAAGAAGGAAGAAGTTTCCTAAAAAAATTACACCAAAAATTAATCTGGTAACACATTCCAAACAAAATTCCATTTAAAGAATATGGTGTTCAAATTTTGATCACTCTAGTCCATTCAAGTCCTTATATATGTATATATATAGAGTGTTTCAGTTTTCAAATATAAATTAAATGATTAATCATAGTTTTAATTAATTTTAATGAATTCATATTGGACGTAATGTCTAGTTTATCTGATTCACATCTGTAAATAAATTGAGACGTATTAACAAAAATATAAAAACTATTTTTGTATGATAGTGATAATCTACCTCTCGCAAGAGAGTCAATATATGACACATGTGAGCTTCATAGGTTAAAAATTAAAAATTTTTTGATTTTGGAACAGTGGAAGAAAATCGAAACTAAAGAGAATATAAATATTTTACGAAAAAATTGTTGTTGATGTTTCGAACTTAAAAACAACTGGATCGATTTGAAAATTATTTTACATTTGGGAACCTACACTATCCCCGGGTGACATATGCTACTATTAACCCCTGTAATCCCACGGGAACGAGTACTACGTGGATAAAATCATGTGATGTCGGCTGAAAAACATAAAGGCGATTCCCAAGTAAGAATTTCAATATTTATAAAATCCAAAATTTAGAAATACTAACTTATGTATTATTTTTCATTAAAAAATATATCAGTATAGATAATTTCATTTCTATAACAAAATTCTACATCAATTCTCTATAGGTTTCTCTAGCTCATTTCTCAACCGGGCTGTACAAAGCCCACCTTTTCTGATTAACTATTTTTGTAAAAAAAAATTCATTGACCGTAGGAATTATTTTATCATTCTAACAATTTCATTATTTACTAAAACATTGATTGATAAACAAACTCAACCTATACACTTGATATACACAAGTCATAAAGTGAAAGACATTGGCGCGACACACATGGGAAAACTAAACACATACCAATGTGTCCACAAGTCTATGTCTACGTACCAAAAGTAAATATTTTGTTTTAATTATAAATTAGCTAGACATTCCCGCACTATACAAAATGTTGTTGCTGCATTAAAAAAAAAAGTACTATTCATAAAAAAATTGCACTTAAAGAGTTTAAAAGACTAAAGTTTGTTTAGAAATTATTATTTCAAGGTAAGTAAGTGTATACTGAACTAAAGATGAATTTATTAGATTAGAATATTCTCCAAATACGTAAAAGCAATTAATAAAAGTAAATAATTGCATAGTAAAATTGAGATTTCAACATAAACCAAAATAAGAAATATGTATATTGCATTCAATCAATATATATATTGTATTTCATTCGATTTTCGCTCATTAATAACTTAATAACTTAGCAAAATGTTTTGAAATTTCAAATATATTATTTTTTCATGAAAATCGATGGCTTAGTCTAAAAGTGGTAACGCTAGAAAATATTAACCGCACACACCAAATTTGGGTATAGGTGTTCATAGAATCATCTAATAAGGTGAATTTGCGCATGCCCGTCCACCAAGGTAACTCAAAACTGAAAAGTGATAGCGAGTTGAAATTTTTGTGACGTACTTTAGACATAAATAGTAAGATCGATCCATGAATGGGCAAAATCGGTTCATTGGAACCAATGGATCCATGACAATCCATGATTCAACTTTTGGTTAATTAAAAAAATATTTTAATTTGGCTGCATCGGAATTTGTACGAAACTTGATCAAATAAACAAATTTTCAGATTCTTTTTGATGTACCGATATACCTATTTAAAAACAGGACATTACATCAAAGTTTTTTATCTTTAAAAAAAAAACTTTAGCCGAGTGCAAAGTACAATAATAAAACAATTGTTTGTTATTATATTTTTGGGTTTGTTATTGATGGCAAATTGACAATTTATCTTAATCTAAGAATTTTTTTATGGAACTCAAAAACAATACATAATATCACTTCAACAACATAACTGCCGCACTGTTTATTTTTATATCGACGTATTTTACTTCCATCAAAGTATAGTTTACAAAATAATTTATCTAATCAAAGTTTATTTTTTTTAAATTGAATATCGATAATGTTTTTCAATGTACAATGTAATCAAACAATTTTGTCATGTTCTAAGAAATTAATAAATTTTTCGTTATCATATGTAATAGTTTTACACACATTGATAAAAAAAATACAGTATTTTTCATAATAAATATTACGGAAAATGATTGTTAGAAATTTTCATTACTCTCATATATAATTGTAAACTTTTCCAGAAAAATATAAATAAAACAGTTCATAATACGAGTTTTATCTTAAGCCACTTACATGTACAGATAAAACAATTAATTATTGTAAATTCTATATAGTCCTTAAGTTTTTAATTCATAATTTCACAATTTTTAGAGATTAGTTCATTTTCAAATACATGTTATGAATTAAGATACAAAGGGGTACGAAAATCAAGAATCTTTTTTAAACAAATAGATTTTTATTTCGTATCATCATTATAGTCGAATAATCATGAATATTAAAAACAAATGATATAAAACGATTTTATGAAAAGTTTGACTTTCTTAATTAAAATCTTGGATAAATATGAATTCATTGGATTAACATTACAAATACTTTTAGAAAAAATGTTCTTCAATGCTAGATTATAGAAAAATTTACACTTACAAAAATAATCAATGTACTAGTATTATAAATAGATCATTTCAAGTTTTAGGTTTCAAAAATTATTTTTTACTTTTTAGTTCACTTTTATGTAGGCTTTTTTTGAAAAATTATTGGTTTTACTTTTGAGTTTTCTATAAAACCAAGAGAAAATTTTCACTTGGATGAAATTTAAACACTTTTAAATTGTTTTTTCATTATCTTCTCTCCACTTACCTAATAAATATGTGGCCATTTTGAAGCTGTACTGACAACAACGCAAATACAATATTTTACCCGAAGATAGGGGCTTCATGTTCTCATAAAAAAAGAGCCCAATTGGGAAATAATTATTTTTGAAATAAAAATTTCAAGCGGAAAAAAAATCAAAATAATTATATACAGTAATGTTTAGAATCACAGACCTCAAATTTAATTGAAGCACAATAAATAAATTATGAGCTTGACCCGTAGAAGTAATGATTTGCACGTGTCAACATTGTTATTTCTTATGACCATTATACATACGTTGTCAAACTTTCCCCTACCTAAATAGAATATTCTTTACTATTGTAGTGAAGTTTATATTATATTTAATATTGTTTTTTTTTGTAATTTTATATTTCGGATGCAATATTAAAATTTGTCTATCTGGTATATACAAACAATAACATACAAATGCAATTTATTAATTACTTTCAAATCATAAAATTTCAAGGAATTTTAACCACAAATAATGTAGATAGATATTATTCATATCTTTAGAAAAAAAAAGTGGTTTTCCACAAATATTTCTTAGAATTGATTGGTAAACAATTACTTGAACATGAACGAGGTAAATGATACCACCTTATGATTCATTTTAACTGTACAATAAACAAAATCAAATCACCCTATTTTATGCTGTTCTGTTTTCTATATAACTATGCAATACCAATGAATCATCTATCCATCGATAATCATGTTTAGAATTGCACTACGAATTAAAGGTTATTCGCGCATTACACAGTCGTGAATACAAATATAACTTAATTTTAAAAATTATACTTGAAAAAATTTACATATTTAATTTATTTTTATCTCTAAGATCTTTTCTGGTCCACGATAAATAAATATACAGACTGTCTGTGAAGTACCACAGTACCACACGTTATATTTGGATCAGATAGAGAATAAATTTCAGAGACAGGAAGATATTTTGAGACAGACAGATTTCTTATAATGTATTTTTCATTTATAAAATATATGATTTTGTAGAGAATTGTTTCCCAATCAATTATTTTTTTAATTGTTTTTAAATAGGAAACAAATAATCAAGGATATTGAAAAAAAAAAACTGAAAAGTGATACCGACAAAAAGTTCGACCAAACAGAAAGCTTCACGACGATTGGTCATAACACGTTTATCCCTATTACATAGATATTATGAACAGTATTTAAACAAAAAATCACATAAAGATGTCCTTTTTAATTTTCATTCTCCCTGTTTAACTATAAGTTGCTTATTTTTAATATCGATAAATAATAATTGCTCTTTTATTTGCCCTGAATGCACATCCAACTTTAATACAAATTATGTATGTTATTTAATTATCTAAAATTACTTCATTATATTTATCAAAGTTTTTATTTCTATTTTTTTTTTTATAAATGTTTAAATAAATTTCTTACTAATGCAGAATGCAAATAGAAGCATATATCTCATCATTGTGTAATCTCAAGGTTATTTTATTATGTCATCATAACTTTAATTGACATACGGTTTTTGTTCACAAACCGTGTTTATTTTAAGAATTATAATCACTTGTATTCGAATATATATTTTTTTTTTTTCATTTATTTACAATTAAAAGCAAGTCAAAAAAAAATGATATTTACACATCGTTGTTAATTACTTTCAATTAAATGAAGACTTATTTCAATTCCAGGAACATTTATATTTATTTCGTAAAGGAGTTCTAACCTTTCTGATGATATCAGAATGAAATTTGAAAACTACTTGATCCTCAAACACTCAAATAGTTTTAGAAATAGTCACGTTAAAATAACGGAAATCTTTATTTTAAATTTACCAAATTCGCACATCACTTCCAAACAAAAAATAAATCTGTTTTGACATGGTAATTAAGTATCAAATGTGGTTTTGGGCAAAAATCGAAAATAATTAAAATGTTTTGTCTAAACTAACGTTCTATAATTATTGCTATACACTATAATATTTAAATTTCACTAGGTTTTCGAAAGTCACTAAATTTATATATTTATTACGTAAAAGTTATTTTAACAGAATTATTGGCCTGATTTCAGTTATTAAAAGTCTAAGGTAACGACATTACTATTCGTTGTTTTCTACTGCTCTTCTGATTTCTCATTATTTATTTTAAAAATAACCCAATTAACTGTATCTCGTGTCGTGTCGGTTTTTAAAAATTTTTATCTTAAAATTAAAATTTGATATTTATTACGTAACATAAAACACTAAACTGCTATAGTGTGACGTCATTTTGGTAAGAGTCTATACAATTATCTTAACAAGCAAACAAAATATTTGAAATTGTTATGTTTATGTTTTGTTCTCAATATTACATACCGATATTACGTCAACAAAATGACAGACTGTTTTTTTTACAGGAATAAATGTAAATAAAACCTGTATTTTTAAACTGATTAAATTATACAATACAGTTTAAAATTTGTGAAATTTATAATTTCAAAGAAGCATGAAAGATTTAGATCGTCACGTTATTTTTAACCGAGTATCCTTACACTTGAATTAATGATTCGCCTATTTGAGTTTACTTTGCTAGGTTATACCATAACGAATAAGGACTTAAGACTAACAAAAAAGAACACCCAGATACAGTTAGCGTTTTTTGACCATCTACAATGAAAATAGTATTAAATGGAAGTTAATTCAGTTTTAATAGATTGAAATATTTCAGTTTCGCTTTTGTCAAATCATTTATTAATTAGCTGATCCATACTAAACGTGTTTAATTTTGAAAACATCTATATTGCACACAAGCATAATATGTAAATACGTATAACTGATTTATGTTTATTATCCATAATGTATAAGGCTTGCTTATTACCAGGCTTAACATTATTCATTTAAAAATTAAAAATAATTCTATTACCATTATAAAGCATTATTCATAAATGGTATTACATAAAGTTGTAAATAATCGATGATAATAATATTTAAAAAAAAATTAAATATTTAAAATACAAAGAATTATTTTCATGAAACATCAGTAGCATGATAAATTATGAACAAATAATTCCTACAACTTGCATCGGCATTGCATCACACATTTATTTATAAAAATTTTATGCAGTATGCATTACAAAACATTATTTATAATCCTATCTACTTAAAATAATCACACATCACTATTAAAGGCCTTGTGTATAAGAGCAATAAAACAAAATAGGAAACACATGATGTATGTTTTTTTTGTTGTTGTTGTTGTTATTTGAATTGAATTGAAACCTTTTAGCACGTCTGCATGCGGTTCCATGTCTAATTATGTATATGTAAGTATGGATGTGTGATAACAAGTGTGCAAACTGTATCAATAAAATTTAACTCATTAAGTTGCACAAATTTAAACTAATGGATTCTGTTAATATTCAACAAAATATTTGTTTAAAATTATGTATTTCAAGCATACTCAAAGAACAATTGGATGTATTTTTTTGACATTCAATATTGTACCTTTTGTTGAAAAAGGTTACAATATACAAAAAAAAAAAAACAGTTCTTGAATATTCAAATATGGTTAAATAAATGAAATTTATATTGAATCTGGTAAGGTAAAACATTTCGCTATTGTTAAAGATAATGGAGTTAGAGCGATTTCAAGATTCAGATCTCACGTTGATTTTTTAGACCATTTTTTGTAAATATGAATTATATCATTCGTCCTTTTAAAAATGATTTCCAGTTACTAGGCTTGGACAGTGACTTGTTAATTAGTGAGCATCATTATCGGATAATTATGAGATAAACTTTGATTTTGTATAACACAAATACAAGTATTTAAATATATACAAATCACAGTTTCCAGTTCTGTTATCTTTAAAAATAAAATAAATTTTACCAATTTGAATCGCATAATTTGTGGCAATTTGTGGGGCACGTCCACACAAAGGTTGTTGTTATGCGTCAAAGTCGCGTTATCCACGAATGTTGTACGAGTGTACGTGCCTACAAACTTAACGTTACAAACTTAAATTCCAACGGACATCTTAAATTCTAAAATAACAATAAAACGATTTGCTTTTTTTTTTCTAGTCAGTTCAATATAATTAAACTACTGTGTACCATTTGCATACTTATATGTGAGTCCTTACTTATACCTATTATGAATAATTGTATGCAATTTTTTATTGTTAAAATTATATTATCTAACATTTTTATTTTATTCATACATTAAAAAGACAATAGAATTAATTTTTTTCTTTTCATATTTTGAATCACATGGTAATTACCATTAAATTATTAGTTTAATGTGATTATTATTACAAAATAATGCTGAATAAGAAGAATACAAGAAGGTATTGTGAAATAAATAATTATAAAAAATACTAATTATGGACAATTTTCGTACAGAAATTCGTGTGTTAAAACATAATATCTAATGCATTCTAATCTAATCTTTGTATCTTAATTTGCCACATTCATTGAATAAAGCATTATATAGTTGAAGTATAATGGACGAAGTGTTAGAAGACAAAAAATACAAAAATAAGTATTAATTTGGTCCTTTTGTAAAAACTTGCGCAACTTTAGTTATACGATCGCAGCGATTTAAAGTATTTTTATTCTCGAATTGTTTCCTAGTAAATATTCGTTTATATGTCGCATTCTTGTTTGCCGATTTCAAGAAGAAAAGGTAAGAAAAACATTCCCATGTACCCAACAAGAGCATTTTTGATAAAATTGCGATTTTTCTCAATCCTAATGTTACTAATTTAAAAAATATTGTATATATGTTAAGATCTTCGCCAATTTTTGGCCGATTTCAAAAATTAACAAAATCAAATGAAAGTAAAATTGATTTGTTTTTATTGAGTTTTGTTGCAGTATCAGAACTTATTTGATGATATCTTGCAATACTGTCAATGAAAATGAAACAAATTCTACATATTATGATCATTACCATGAAAATGACGATTTTTCTGCGTATAGTATTTATACGTTAAAAATCAATCCTTTTTTTTGCCAGTACGTTTCGAAGAAAAGCAATTTTAGTCGACCATTTTTGGTGCTCATACCGTGTGACATAATCACTGTTGTTAAAGAAATATAATTAATGGGAAAAGATTTCGAAGAATAATGTAATGAAACTTTAATTTAGTTAAGACTATCCTTGAAGTTTTCATTATTATCTTAACATCTCTTTCCATTTGTTAATAATTAAATATACTTAATATAATTAAAATTATGCTTACCCCCACCACACATTGGTACGAATTAAATGACCTTAGATGCTGAATTGAATGTCTTGAATAAAATTTATTGTTTTTGTAAATTGATGTTTTACATACCTGAAACGAAATGAAAAAAATTAATAAAAGAACTTCAATAATAAACAGATAAATTTTTGTAAATCATTTTACTAACACAAAAAAAAAAACGAAGTCAGCATAAAATTTTTCAATTTATGTTTAAATTGTATAACTTGAATATTTATACAAAATTTGATAAATAAGTTTTTTGCTTACACGAAATTTTTTTTTTTTTTTAAAGAAAATTTCTTCTTAGAAAAGTTCTTTGTCTAGACAAAGTATGGTGTAAACAAATGAAAACACGTTTCACTTAACCATTCATTTAAAATTTTCAATTTTCGTAAAGTGAAAGTCAACAAACGTATAATATGTAATTTATTAAAATGCTAAACCGCACTGTTACTCTCTAAGTCTTACGATTATTTTTTTATAATTTAAAATGTAAACTTTTGAAGGATATATTTTATCTAAACCATATAATAAATTGATTTTTCCACGTAACAATAACTAATGGTTAGGATTCCGTATTCAAATATATAGGTACGATTAAATATTTTTAAATAAATTACAGGGATTTCATTAACGATTTTCTACACTGATTTTGCAATGATTTGTTTCGAATAAAAGTTATTCAAAAAATTTACAAATATTTATACTCAACCCATTTTTTTTCGCTCAATTATTTTTGAAAACGAAATTTTTGCCACCTAGTTTAACACATTGAATATTATTGTAAGAAGATAATTAAGCAAAACATTAGCAGTTTCGCAGAATAATTCTAAAATCTTGAAAAATGATCTTGTATAAATTTGCTGATAGTTTAGATAAAACTATATATAAAACCACCCATATGTGTCAACATAAAGCTTCAAAACTGATTTAACCGTCAAATGAGAAGCGTTCAATCCTCCAATTTCACGTTTTGGAAAATAATTTTTGTTTTTGTGAAATTGAAACATTACAAATTTTCCAGTAGGTCCTTTTATGCCATTACAATTTCCAAAAAAATATCCACAATCCAAAATGATTCTCAGTTTTCTAAGCATCAATAGTGGAAAGTATTGTGCCCCAAATTCTGGCACATCTTTTCAAAGTTCCTCAATCATTAGCTTTAGTTTATAAGTGAATGCAATTCTGTTTAAAATTATTTAAGTCATTTTTTATGAGGAACTCAAAAGTTGATAAAAGTAGGTAGGTCAATTATTTAGTTGAAGTTCACTTTGTTACGAAATTTCGTACTGATTCAAAAAATATTCCTGTATTAACAATAATTTATATACAACGTACATTCGAAATCTATTTCCAAATGGTTATAAAAACATATTAGAAAATATCCATAAATAAACGAACAATAATACTATATATTAGAGATTTATAAAACAGTAGTGAACCGGAAAGGATAACAACAATATGTCAGTGACCTAATGTTGTATATTATCATATATCCTATATATATACATCTCTATTTATATATTATTTTTAATATACCTTCGGGACTTTAAAAAACACTTGCCCAAACGTCATATATAAATTAGTAGTAGAAAAATTTTGATTTTACAAAATTACATTGGATTGTGATCTATGGAATTGACAACGCCACTAGGGATTGAAAAAAAATTTTATTTTATTTTGTTGTATAAGGAAAAATTAATGACTCGTTAGAAAATACAAATAAAAACCTTTTCTTCTTTATTTTTGGTAATTTTTTATTTATACAGAGTGATCAATGTAGAAAAGTTATTTATATTTCGAATTTTCTAACGATGTAACGAAACATCATATGGACAATACAACTTGGTTTTTCAGCTGAAAGCTTGAAATTTTTTTCGGCTTCTTCAATACAAACGCTCAATATTTCAAAATTTTTCTCATATAAAAAGTTTTTTTATTTTAATGAAATTTTAAGTCTACTATATCCGTTTATCTTATTAAGATGAAATTTGGTATAGAGCTAGATAACTACCAAATTAGTAATTCTGATTTAAAAATACCAGCTCATTAAACGAATTTGATCAAAAACTGTGTTTTTGATTAAAAAATTGAAACTTTTGTAAAATTTTAATTTTGAAAAAAATATATAAAATCATTTTATATCTACATTAAAAACAATAAATACTAGATTGTTATGTTGAGTTGTTTATCATAATTAATTTTGTTTACCTATCTAAACCATTCATTTTAAACTGAAAATTTATAAATTTCACAAAAAATTTGTTTGTTTTATTCTTTTAAGCAGTTCTCTGCGGTTCTGTTTAACTTTTAAAAATAGACGACATTATAAAATAATATTTTATAATGAATTTTTAGCGCAAAAATTGTACTGTTATGCAGAAACGAAGAAATATCGACTCTAAATTACTTCCTAAGTAGAATTAGAATCGAAACAAATAAAGATAATAACTAACAGTGTTAATGTTAAAAAACTCAACATATGGCTGAGTATCATCTAATGATGGAACTATTTTTAATTATAAATTTCTAAATATGCAGTCTATGCAACTATAAATACATATATAATAAGAACCTATATTATAATTATATATGTGTATTTGCTACATTTGCACTGAAATTGTCACGAATATAAATAGTTTACAAAAAAGTTGTTTGTTTTAAAAAAGCAAAAACAAGAAAGGTATTTCTTTTGTTAGTTATCTTCATGATTGACAAAGGTGGATAGATGGAAATTATTTAATAAGACTAAATGCATAACACATAAATAATATTTCAGATATTTCAAAATCAAAATAGAAAGAAGTACAATGTATACTACATTAGAAATTGTCTTTTTATTATAAAAATCTCTGTTTTTTATTTCTATAATTACCTTTAAAATGATATCTCTCTACTGTCGTTAAACATATTATAAAACGTACTCAAACGAGCCCAAGGCAAGGATGACACAATAATTTTCTTAGTATATAACAAACTTTATACAAAATAACTGTATTTTTAAAAACGACACATATTAACAACATTAAACTAGTTTGGTATAAGAAAGAGTTGCTTGCATGTTAACAAAAACTAAGCAATAAAATTATCGCTGGTTTTGTCTGCGACCTTCAAACAGGAAGCTTGAAAGTTTAAAAATAAAAACAAAAATACAACATTTGTTTTGTTATTATTATCAAGCATGTCTAAAAAATACATATCTTATATTTCTACAAAAACGAAAAGAAACTGTAAATGTAAATATAACATTCATTTTTGTTAAGGTTCTTCGACCAAGAAATGTATGAGGGTGGTTTAAACATTCTTAAGTTTTGATAGAAAGAACCTTTATGGAAATAAATATAAAATTATGTTATTGATTTGCTCGTGTAGCCGCTTTTGTTCGACACGAAATTACCTAATTTAAAACTGATTAAGTTTTCAGCAAAATCGGTCCAGCTGTTTTTCTTGAGGATAAAAAAAAAACTATTAAGAAAAACCCATGTTCATAATAATAAATAAATTATTGTTTTTTTATTCTCCACATTGGGCACATAGACCGCTTGTTTGGAGCTTTTCCTAAAAATTCGGGTGTGTAATCTATCATTCCTGAAATCATAATACGAATATTGTATTGTATTTGTCCGAAAGTTTTATATTATGATAATAGATGATGGAGGACATTAATTGATATATGTAAGTCATAACTGAGGTGAAATTTCGAAAATATTTGATTGTTAAACTCGAGTATCCCCGTGTAGTATAATAACTTTCTTTCTAAGAAAAAATATACATACAAAATAAAATCGATTTCTATAATAACAGAAAAACAAGAAATTATTAATAAACATTTATGATTTTATCAACATAAATATATATTTAGACCACCCACGAGTCTCAAGGTTGAAATTAAATAAAATTATTTTGATATGTTGCAAAAACTGGTGAAATTTAATATTGTCACAATTTCTAATCAATTATTGTTTTCTGAATCAAATATACAAAACAAGTGAAGCAACGACTAATAGTATTAATTGTTTAAAAACCCGAAACATAAATGAATAGTAATTTTTAAACTTATTTAAACAGTAAAATACATTAAATATGTGGTCAGTAGAGAAAATATGTCTGCAAGCAGTTTATCTGAGAGATATGGATATGTGCCCATGAACTTATGAAGAGTTTAAATGTGTAATAATTAATAATATTACTATATTAGTTATAATACATAATAATATAATATAATTTTCTTAATTTAAGCTGGAACTGTGTCGAATCTAAACCTTTTATGAAAAAAAAAATGTAAAAAAAAATTGTTTTTAAGAAACACAAATTACTTGGTCTCTTAAATGGTTTAAAAGACGTGCCATGAATCCACCAGACCCAATTGACCGATTTTGCCCATTCACAAACTTCAAAGCACTTATTAGATGAAAAATACGTTGTAAAAATTTATCTTTTCATTTATGGGCTAATTATACAAAATGGGATATTTAAGTAATTCTACGAGCACCACTACAATAAAATTTAATATACCATGAACTATTATGAATCGAAATTTGAATGGTTTGACTTTGAATTGAAGCTGTTATTTCCTGTATTATAATGTGCATTAACTTGAGTTGGTAATCGGTCTTCGTGGATTTGGTAACCTGTGATCAAACAGGGGAGGGTTAACATTTAATTCAAATACAAATTTAGCATACACCATAATTTTTTCGCCGATTTTAATATATTTCCAACAGTCATATTGGAGAATAAAAAGCAAATAACTAGTAGAGCACTCCTAATTTTGATGAAACGTGTTCTGATTTTAAAAAAAATAAAAAAAGTATTCATTGATTAGACAATACTGTTACAAATTAATATCCTACGATATATTTACACAGAGTTAAAACTGATTGTAAATTCGATCGCGGTGCATTCAAGTGAAATGACAAGTAAAGTTTTTCTTTCTAAATTTTAAATAAACATATGCTTACGCAACAATACAATAATATATTATATAACAGAGTATTTATACATACATATATATACACTTGAAAAATATTTTCTTTTCAAATTTGAATATGATCACAAACGATATGATTGTATAACAACAACAACAAAAAAACTGAGCATCAACCAGCAAGAAAGAGCAAGCAAATGTACGAACCAAATAAACCAACCAACTATAGATAATATATGCAGTTAGTTAACTTCACTTTGTCAATACGTACATGAATGAATGGGTTGGTTATACATTATACATGTGCTGATTTATTCTTTTTCTTTTATTTTTCACGTATCTGCACGTCTTTCTCTACAAAGGTAAAATTCTAAGTAATAAGAGTAATGGGTGGTTGTGACTGATATTAATGAAATTATTGAAAATATACATAAATTAGCAATTTTCAATAATAAGCAAGCCATAACACAAGACAGTTACATGATTCTTGCACTTGAGACATCATTGTACACATAAAACAACAATACCAATTATTTGGGAACATATGTAGAAGGAGTTTGGCCTTATTTAAAAAAAGTGCTCCCCGGTATCTATTGAATTTATAAAAACGTTCCCAAAATTGATGTTCCTTTTGAAATTTCTATTACAGATTATGTTTTGAATGAACAAATTTTTATGTTTATAAATGCTACTTATTTAGAGATATAACGATAATAAAATTTAAGAAGTTTTTTAAGTGGATAATATTTAGGACTACAGAACTCATTCTAAAAATTCATTATAACTATCTAATTAACGATAGAAAAGCTACATCATCAGCGACTAGCATGTTTGATTCAAAGTATGCAAAAAAAAATTTCCAGTATAAAACATGAAAGAGTAATTAATTTCTATAATATCAACGTTATTCAATCAAAAATGACAGAATGTGTAAATCATGAAATAAATCACTCCTAGGCGAAAATAAGTCAATTAACTTACTTATAAAACTAGCCTTAGAGATACGATTTGAGAATATTTAACAAAACTTCGTATGCTAAGAGAAACACTCCCCTTGGAAATTTCAATAGATTCCTCATTCACAAACACCCATCACTAGCAAATAAAGAAGTTTAAAAAATAAAAGTAACCACACATTTAGAATTCTTTTCAGAGAATCAGAGAGTCATATAGCACACCACGAACAACATGCTAATGTGAAAACTGTACACTTTCCATCATCATCATACAAAAACAAATCGAGCAGACAAACAAACAGACAGATAGACCTACCTTTAATATTACCATCTGTGGTGCTCTTAGCTACTTCTACCCAACCAAGCACCACCTACCTCCCGTAGTAATATACACCAACACCGGGTATACAATGAATGTGTGTGTATGTATATATGACGTCTATACGATGTTATATTGCTTCTATTCCTATGCTGAAACTGGCTAGAGACCGACTGGGATTGCACACTTGGGTGTCATTTCAAAAGAAAAATGTCGGACAAAACGAGAAAGAAAAAGCATCATATTGTAATATAACTCACATACAATTCTGGTCGTGTTCTTAACACTTGCGGCTATTCGAATAGAGCACCATCATTAGACTATTTTCCAATATAGGTGTGTGTATGATGTTCTTTTAAAAATTCCAAACTGTTATTTAACTTGATAAGAAATATTAGTGGGATCATTGAAAAATGTATATCACGTCTATTTGATAAATTACAAACATAAATCTTATAAATGATATGCCACCAGACGTTTTTCAGTTTGATTATACATGAATAACAATGTCTTAAATTTAACATAACTGCGAATATTATTCTAAGTTATTTTAAGCAAATTTCAGGCTACTGAATAATTTTTCATGAGCAATTCACAACCAGCATTTCTAAATCAATCACATACTAGACTGTCCCAAAATTTATTGCATAGCAATTCAAATATTGCAATTAAAGTATTGTTACAGCTGTCGAAATTCGACCATAATCACTGAATAGTGAATTCCACTACCTTTAAACAAAACAGCATATATGTGAGCCTTTAAATAAAACAGTATATTAAACAAAGGAGTATATATGCGTGTGTAATATAAGCCACACTTCTTATATATGCGTGAAAAGGGGGTACAAAGTTTTTGCTTCTCGTAATATATAGATAACTTGCATTGATTCATTCACGTGCAAAAAATCTTACTTTAATTTTAACTGTCGGTGTGTTTGTGTGTTTGATATCGACATAGTATCGAACAGTTTATCCAAAGTTTGATATTCTGTCTTTCAATTATCTCTAGTTATTCTGCGAAGCTGTTGGTTAAAATCAGACTACTCAGTTCACCACTTTATTCTAGTGATTTTCAGGAAAATGACTCCAACGATTTTATTCACACTTAATTTGTTCACAGAATAATTTTAGCTAAATCATTTTTATTTTAAATATCAATTCAAATAAAGGAGAAAAATTCTAAAAATTATTATACTATAATTCATTTATTTATCAATTAGTTTGATTTTATATATAAGAAATAAATAAATATAATAATAAAAGAAAGACCGCGATGCAGCAGATATTCTAAATATGGATATCTCTCAGATAAACTACTTACAGATATATTTTCACTACTGACCACATAATTGGGAAATCTTGCTCACTAAGTAATTATTTTGCACTATTGTTTATTAAGTAGAAACATAAAATTACAATCTGGTTGTATTTTAGTAAAATGGTTGATAATTCCTAATACAGTTACCGCCTGATTTTTCTTTATTAAAATCAAAATCTTTGTAGGCTATGAACATGATTTAACGAACGATATTTATTGCTAACCAAATTTAATAACGACAAACCATTTACTAGTAGTAGATCCTTCCATTTAAAAGTCAATATGGCGATAGACGAATATGGATGAATAATTTTAAATGAATACACAGCATTTGAAAATAAAAAAATTTAAATATGGCTACTTATTTATACAAATGGTAGAGTAACAAATGGTGTCTGTGTATTAGCACGTATGTAACCGGAGGGTAATTGGAAAAGTCATCGAATATTATAGAAATATATATATAGATATAGATACTTCGACAATTCATAGTATAAAACCCATCTTGTTAATCGTTATCACGTACAATGAAATTGGTCTCTGGTAAATCAAAATAAGTGGAATAAAGTATGATATGAAGGAAAAAAAATAGGAAAAAAACCACCAATAATATTATTGATCAGTTGAAATGAAATATTACAATAAATGTTTTTAAAAGATTCTTTTATGAAATTCGAATCTATGAAGTGAATATTTTATGAGATCAACGTAGCTAGCACCAAAGAGTTGAAACATGTAATAATTGTGTAATATGGGTCAAGCTGCATGCTATCTACTTACAAAAGATATACTGAAGTGAATACTGAAATGCGAAGTATTCGTATTGAACATAGTATGTGGATTTTTTAATGGATTAATGCACAATGAGTATCTAAAATTTGTAAATAAAACATCCACATTCTAGAAAATATATTTCTTCAATTATTTGCATGTCTATTGTTTAGCAAATTAACATGACGATAAAAAAATCTGTGTTATATTATTATTCATTATGTAATAAAAAATCCACAAATACCGTTTGTTAGCTTAATTTGCTTAACATTTGAAAAGTATAACTAATACTATTTTTGATTCCCATATGACATGATACAAGAAAATAATTTAAAAACCGCGGATTTAGAAATAAGAAGCATCCTTATCATATTAATGTTTACTTTATTTTCTAATTAAAAAAAAAAAAAATGAAAATTATTTGTGATAACACAAGTTAAAAAGTTTGATTTAAGTTGATAAAACAAAATATCCATAGCTCTCCAAGCTTTATACACTTTATTATAAATTATTTTATATAATATTTTTATGTTACTTTCTCAATTAAAAAATAAAATGAAAATTCCAATTGGAAAAGTTTTACTTGAATAAAAATCATTTGATGTTTTTTTTTTTTTTTTACCTTATTCTTTTGAATATTTTATTTGAAGAAAATAAATTTACAATGTTTTCTCTTATTTCTAGTTTCTGTAACATGTTCTGTATGTTTTATTTATATATATTTATGTGGTTGAAATTTAAGGAATAAAAATAAAATTGACCACAGTGGAGAAATCTATAGGGAACAGAAAAATGTTTCGATTTCTTGTGGTGTTTGTGTGATGTGATTTTTCTCTTTGATAAAAAAAAAATTTTGTTTTTGGCATATTGTAAATATTTATGGTTGACTGCAATGAAACGGCATTAATTTCTTCCACTTTAAACAATTTTCGTAGAAATGCTTGTAACATTTTATTCTTTTGTATAATAAAACCAGTTTAATCCGTAAACAGAAATTTTTATTCTAAAATTAAACAAAAATTAAAATTTACTTCCTATAACATTCAAATTTATCAATTGGATATCGTTTAAATATTTCTTTTGTTATTATAAAAGGTGCAGGAATACCTTTTATTTTCTGTTAGATACGATGAAAAGTATTCAAAGCACTTCCTTTGTAAACAAGATTAAAATAAATATGAATTAAAAAGCGCATGGCATTACGGCATGGACATTTTGGTCTATTCCACTAACAAGCTATTCAAATATTAAAATAGTCGAAAATCAGATGTTACGGATTCTATTCGCGTTTTAGTTAGTCTCCTTCATATCAATTATCCTTCCAACCCATAAATACTACTTGTTAAACAAGAACGCAATATAATTTTACTGTTAAAAATAAATTGTATATAAATATTTAAAAAATAAAAGTAGAAATATCCGTTTTTATTTCAGTTTCATTAATAAAACGAAATAAAATTATAATAAAAACCGTCAACAAATAAAAAAAAAATTTAAATTTAATTTATTAAAAAATACATGTCCATAAACCATAAAATTTGACAATTTTATTGTTAATTACGAACAATAATGTAACGCCATTGAATTTGAAAGAAGTGTAATCAATATAAATAATTTAAAATTACACAGAATAATATTCTAAAATTCCGGTATTACAAATTCCATCATGTTAAAACAGTGTTAAAGAATGGAGGAAATGATATGTCAAAGTGTCACTATTAAATGGAACAAAAAAAAAAGGGTATACATTTTTAATTTAGAAAAAGAACATTTCATTAAATTTTATAAATACTTTTCAAATACACAAAAGACGACGGGAAAAACAAATTATACAATTTAAAAATATACAAGACAATGGAGGATAGATTGTAGTAAGTAAGTAACACCCATAACATTTGATTATTTCATTTAATTCGACGAGTATCAAATTAAAATACACATGACATTTCATCTATTTTGTTGAATATTTTTCGTTCTTTTCTTACGCTTTTTAATATATACACATTTTTACAGTATTAACTTTTAAATAAATTAGTTTAAATAAACATCAATTGCATACTTTAATGAAGGAAAAAATAATATGACCAAGAAAAAGTTTCATATTCTAAAATAGAAATTTGTACTCTTTAAATGTTCTACCGGGTGTAACACATAGTTCAGTTATATAATAAATTTGGCATTAAGATTATTAAATGTCATATGCCCGAACCGAATTCAAAATAAATAAAAGTCTAAGCACATTCGAAAATGATTTCCAACTGTTGACTCAAAACAATTATAAATTTTTTAAATAAAATATGCTAACCTTGATAAGTAAAATATAATGCTTGGCGATAGCGTAGTGATCTCTTATGTTAATGATTTCGGGTTTGAATTCCGAATCTTCTTTCAAGCATTACTATGTTGAAGATCTTTCAAATATTGGCTATACGTTCCTTAGGATCACCAAGTACAAAAAAAAATGCGTATAAGATCTACAATTTGAGATAAACGAGGCAGCTTGCGAAGTGTTAACTACATATCCCCTGTGCTGTGTTCTCTAAACGCTACCTAATTAATTGTATAGATTTTCTTTTTAGGCTAAATCGTATATTGTTTTTTGTTTTAAGTTAGTTATAGGGTTTTTATTTTAAATTTCTCATTTTTCTAAACGATGTATCAAATTTGTAATCTGGATGTATTATAGATAAAGCTTAGGCTAGGTGCTATAGTTGACTTGTATTATTATTATGATGACTTCAATTTGAATTTAAATTCGCTACATGAATCGGACCCTATAACCAGCAAGAAATGAAATCGCCGGATGCAACACTGTTGTGCTTCTGAGTGTTTGGTGACAATTATGTTAAAATTGACAAATTATGACTAAAGAAACTAAAATGTTTCACAACATATCAGAATACGTTTATAAAATACGTTCGCATACCCGGATGGAAGGGCATCGCTTCGTGTAACAAAACGGGGTGAGGTTATCTAAGAAAACGTAAACTTTGCATTTCATCAAAAAGTTATTCATTGAATCTTGATTTTCTTTTTTAATTTTTCTGTTGAGGTAGAAAGCCATGTATATTGAATGTGTAAATATAAAAGCATTTATATAGGGGGGAGACAAAATGGCGTAATTCAGCACAGTTTATGAACGGCGTCTATTGCATTTTCTTTAAGCGTCTATCGTCCAATAATTCAGTACTTTAACTATGAAATTTGAAAATGTGATAATCTTCTTGTCGTAATTGATATACAGAAAAGTTTTTCTGAGGATCTGAGATTCAAATGCTCACATCTTTATAAAATTGAATCCAATATTCCTAACAAAAAATAAAATACAATAAAAAACCAATTGCAAAAAAAAAAACGAGCCTATTTAAGTGTCACAGTTTGTGCCAAGATAAAGTGGAAAAGTTTTTATAAATCAGTACTTAAGTACTTCAAGAAAGAAATACCGAACAAAGAACTAAAACTCTCTCTCTATATATAACAGAGAAAAATCTTACGTACTTTAATTTATTGTTAAAACGTTAATTTTCAACCCTCAAACCTCTGTGTATGGTAAAATAATAGCAGGGAGTCCTGCTCCATCTCCAGTAATATGAGAAAATGAATATATATTATACACACGCATCGCAACGTAGGACCACAATCATTATCATCATCAAATAATGATAACATACACAAAAAATACAGTATTCAAAACTCATATAACCTCTGTACACACAAGAATAAAAACGTTTTGGGCCTTAAGTCCGTTATTTATGTACTTAATTATCTCTTATGTGGCTTTATTTAGCTTTCAACTATATGAAAATTCTTATAGCTTCAATTAAGAAAAATAACTAGATTTCGAAATTTTAATAAATGGCCATATATACACGTTACATACTCAAAACTGGATTCAAAGAAATTAGATGGATTACTTCTAAATATTGATTTAGAATTTCTTTGATGCTTGAATACCAAAGAGAGAGCTAAATAAGCTAAAAAATTGTTTTAGTAATGGATGCAACCAAGTGGTACATGTTAAGGAGGATTGAAACATGATACTGAAGCAACTTCTATTATGCAAGAACCTTTCAATTTTCACATCTAAATAACTCAAAAAATAAGTATCCAAACGTTTTGAAATTTGGTATGCATAATATTGACATGACAACGGAGGGATTATTGGATAGTTTTTCTCGATAAACATTATTAAATGTACAATCTAATTTTGATTTTTACCGAGATTTTATTTTTTTAAGATAAACTCTTCTTGTATTTGAGTTAATGATCGCGAAAGTTGAAAAAATGCAATGCATTTTACATGTAATCAATAGCTTGTTAGAAGCATACTCCTTTATTTCATTAACAGATAATCGCTCTTAAGTAAAGCAGTCACACACATTTGTTAAAATTCAGTTTATAAAAGATATTTAAAATATTAACATAATATTTTATAACCCACAGCATTTTAGACTAATTTATCATGAAGTCCTCATGAACGCTTTTTTTAACAATAATAATTTCTATAAACATTTCTATACTCAGTTTTCTATTTTTGTTAAAACACACAAATTTACATGTAAAAATAACAAACATTGATAAAATAAATAAATAAAACATCAATACTTGCTTGTGTGTGTATATTGAAGTAAAAAATACTCTCATATATAAAATAAAAGTACTTTTTTAGTTGAATGTTCGTTCTTTCTCTCTCCTTGAACTTTTTATCATTGTCATTGTCATGTGTTGTTGTTATCAGGAGCGTATAATATAAAGTTTGATATAAAATTGTGTTGTGACATTATTATTATTATTATAACACTTGCAGCTTAAAAAGTAACGCATTATTGTACGTACGTAATGTTGTTTGTTACATTACTGTGTATATATACATATTATACGTATATACTGTGCTATAATGCTATTTAAAATACACAATGAAGTCATATATAAAATGAATACGAACAATGAATTTTAACAATTGTTCATCATCAACTTCTTTTTTGGTCTTAAAAGTTAGTCAGTAAGTCGGCTGTTTCTACCAACCAAGAAAACATTTCAGTTAAATGCATTGACTTATCACCCTACCAAAGTGTTTTACGTATATCTTTAATTTAATTTACTTTCTTTACCATTGAATAGTAAAAGTAATGTTTTCAGGTCAAATCGTTTTAAGGTCCTTTGAGCCCAAAAAATGGTTTTTTAAAATTTATCTGTTTGTCTGTCTGTGTTCACAAAACTGCTGGTGCTCCACCATATTTTAGTGATTTTCTATTTTTAAGTTTTTCTCGAAAATGGCTCGAATGTTTTTCTTCAAACTTATTATTTACATAACATTTGAAGCTTTAAAATTTTTATTTGAAACCTTTTTTTATGGGAAAATTCAAATAAGCGAGAAAGGGGTTCAACTAATAATATTTACCTCATAACAAAATATACTTGTGGAATAAAAACATGCAACATATTTACCGATTTTCATTTTTTTATCTATTTAAAAACATTAAAAACTCGGTTGTAATGTTATGTTGAGTTGTTTATCAGATTTAATTTTATTTATCTATCTAAAACATACATTTTAAACAACAACAAAAAGTATAAAATACACCAAAAAACTAATGTATATTATAATTTTAAGTAAGCGTAAGATTCAGCAGTCTTTGCATTTTTTATTTGACGAGTATACATATTTAAATTTATTTATTTTTTAGTTTTTTTATTAATCATTTTGATTTAAAAGTTTTATAAATAACAAATAAACGTTTGGTATATTCTAGGCTATTCAAATTATGGTTTAAAATATGATTGGCACCAATTTCCAAAGGTAGTTCATAATGAAATTATTGATGAAATATAAAATTAGTCAATAATTTATGGTAAATTTGTTTAAATTTCGTTTCTATTTGTTTCGACCAATTGTTTATTTCTTTGGTTCTATGTTTTT